>JAULJZ010087164.1:0-34044 GCA_032270985.1 Heliamphora pulchella
TACATCATAATTGGCAATGCGCAGTGTTAGTACCAAGGCATCATTGTGGGGTTGGTGTATTCCTTCGAGGTCCTCCTCTGAGAAGCTAATCCCTTTTGACTGGACTTGGCTGGAGTCCTCTTCTATTCTTCGTCGTTTGCCCTTGTCGACCTTCATAGTGTGCGCCATGGTCCGGGCTTGGTTCCAAACAACTGTTCGGGTAATAGGCTCAACAGTACCATGAATAATTTTTACCACATTAAGAGGAGCATCTCCCTGTTCGGGCCTCTGGTCCTGTTCCTGGTTTCTCCCTTCTCGAACAGTCTTTTTGGTGTCAATGAATTCTAGCAGGTGCTCTGCTTATACCAAGTCCTCCAAGTGCGTTTTGAATGTTCGGCATCCTCCAGTTAGGTGGCCGTGATCTCGGTGGTAGTGACACTTCCGTTTTTGATCTCGTCAGCTTGGATCCTCGATCAACTTCGGTGGCCACTAGAAGTAAGGCTTGTCCTTGATCTGGTCTAGGAGTTTATGCAGGGGTTCTTTGAACACAGTTTGCAGGTCCTGGTAGGCTGTTGTCTCCTTTTTTCTTGGGACTCCTTTATGGTCTTTTGGTCTTTTCGCCCTTTATTCCTCTGCTCGGGCTATTTGACTGATGCCACACTTTGTTCAGCCTAGTTTATATCTTTTTCAACCTTTGCATGTTGCTCAATTTTTACCATTAGCTCGGACATAGTGGAGACAATCTTTTTGGCGAGGGACTGTCTCAAACAACTTTGAGGAGGTAGCCCTATTTTGAAGGATGCTGTGGCTAGTTGTTCACTGTAATCTTTGATCTCGTTATAGGTTTTCTAGTAATGCTGAGCATATTTTCGAATTGTTTCTCCATCATTTTTTTGCAGGGCCAGCAATGTGTCAAAACTCTTTGGTTGTCTACTGTTTGTTATAAATCGAGCAGTGAAAGACTCAGCCAGTTGCTGCCAGTTGACTATAGAACGAGCTGGCAACTTATAGAACCAACTAAGGGCTATTTCTACCAAACTGGATGGGAACATGCGGCACAAGAGTGCATCATTCTCGCTTCAGAGCTCCATTGCCTGTCTGTACTGTCGAATATAGCTTACTGGGTCTGTCTTTCCATCGTACATCTCAAATTTTGGCAGAGAAAACTTACGTGGTGGATCTGTATTCTCAATAACTTTAGCTAATGGCGATACTGAGATCTATTCAAGGGCTCTCCTTATCACGTCCTGGGCTGTTCAACCTCCACCATGCTGCATCTTAGAATCCATTCTTCTCTCTAACCACAACCGAAGGTCTTGGTTAGGATCTAGTTCGGCTCTAGCTACTCTTTGATGACTTGGCCGAATAGAATCAGGTTTGATAGTATCAGTTCACCTAGAACTTCTTAGACACTCCTTGGGTTCCTTACGCCTTCGCCTCTGAGGGTGACTCAGGCTGTAGGACTTTGGGCTTTGTTTGATCTCCTCTTGCTCAGGACTCTCTCTTTGCCTCACGCGCGGCTCCCTTTGGTTTTCTTGCCTTTGGATCATTCGCCTGAGCTCATTAATCTCTCTGTCACGTTGTTCCTTTCTTTCTTCAAGGTTATTGATAATCCTATCTCGCCTGGCCAGCCTCTCCTCCAATCTCCCTCTTTCTCTTGAAGAAGGGAGGAAGGTTGTTCTCCTCTAGAACTCGTGGTTGAATAGTGCAGTTGCCTTCCATTGTGTGAGGCATAGTCCTTACACCTCCAAACTTGTGGAGGAATTCTAAGGGCTCTTGGTCTCTCTGGGATGATTGGTATAGATCTCTATGGGATCTCTCCTTGCCCTCTGGCATGGCTTCTAGTGAATCTAGTAGGAGTCTGGCTCATGATTCTGTTGGTTCGAGATCATCGTTCCCTCAGACGGTGCCAAATTATTCGTGTTGTAAACTGGATAGCACAATCAGAACTAAACGAATTAGTCTAAATTTGATGACCCCGAACAGAATAAGGACCAAACTCCTAGTTGCCGAACTCAGTGAAGAATCCTTGCTCCGTCACCGAACTCCTGCAAAAACAAGAACACCGTTAGTGCTTTTCGGCCTGGTTTGGCCGGGAAGCACTCTGACGGTCAAGTTAAATTTCTCTCTAAGAGATTTCTAATCAAGAACTAGACTTAGAATTGCGTACATGTGGGTTGAGAGTGCTTTTCTTTATATAGGAATCAAAAACTAGGGAGGCTGAGTCCTCTTAGGACTCTACCTCTTATCACTTAGAGATTTGTCTTATCCTAGAGCAATTCTAATTGCTCCAGGATGTTAGATCCTGTATACCCGAACAAATCGTATTAGGGATAGGATTTTTTTGAGCTATCCTTTTTCTTAGGGCTGATGTAGATTTTATTTGGTGTGGGCTGCCCCTTTCTGGGGTAGGCCGAACTCGTATAGCCTGAACAGTTGGTAGCCCGGCCTTTTTGAGTATTGAGGTAGTCTGCTTCGGGTTAGGCTTTAGGCCCATAGTTTTTAGTTTTATTAATATGATTTATTTTTTAAATTGATATATATACATATATATATATATATATGTATATGTATAATAATATATATCATAAAGTATCTTATAAATTGGGAGCCTCATTGAAGTTGAAGGGTTTAGAAGATCACCTAATTGACTTAATATACGGATCACTCCTGAATTATGATTATATATGTTGTGAGATTTTTAAAATATTTAAGAAAAATAGTATAAATAATGTGATAAAAATTATAAAATTATTTCTAGTCTTTAAATGAGAAAAAAGATAATTTAAAATCTATTACTAATAATTTTAATGAGTGGTATTATTTATACCATGTGTTTGGTACTAACAATTAATGGAATTGTCCACTACAATCCTTCATAAACAAAAGAAAGATTGAAAATTTGAAGTGTATATATATATATATATATATATATATATATATATATTTCTCAATCTCATCTTTATTCATTCCGATCAAACAAACAAACTCCTCTAACTATATATACGTGGAGATAATAACTAAAGGGTTGAATTGAATTAATAGTTTAAAATATATTTTTATACTATATTTATTTACTAAATTTGTGTCCGAATTCATTGACTGAAACAAACTCGTATCCCACAAAAAATTAGTCTTGGAGAAAGGGTGAAATATTAAGTCCAAGAATTAGAAGAGGTTTGGAGTTTAGTGTAAAGTCAAAAATTGGCCTTTCAACATTACTTTCGCAACATTTTTAGGATTTTTTTACTATTTCTTTAATTTTCATTTGAATTTTCTTAAATATCTCAGAAATAGGTATTTATGAATTTTTTATTTTTTCATTGTTCCATTTTTTACTTCTATTTTTACATTTTTTTTGTCGCATTGTTTCCTGAATCATTTAGAATTGAGTTTTAATATGATTTTGTTTTTTACTTTACAACACTATTAGTGACATTCTTTTATTTTTATTTTTTTGTCTCTAGAATTATCCATTTTTACTTTTTATTTAAACTCTTGTTGTTTTATTTGCTCTTTTTTAATTTTTGGTCATATTTAAATTATTTATTTTTTAGTCCTATTTGATAACATTTCAATCGTTGTTGTTCCATATACATATATCTTAGTGCCAAGTGACATAAAAGGATAAAATTGTAATTATGCTTTATTCCAAGCTTATTGCAAACAACAATAATGTGAGCTGCATCAACCAACAATCAAATTATGTAAAAATGTCAAATAAATTTGTAACCAAAATGAATAGACTTTATAATTAGGAAGTAATACAATTCTTGAATATAAGAATAATATCAAACTTCTCTTAGAAGGGCTTTTTTCCCATATCATTGTTATTCTTGACTAATCTATAATTATCTAAACAGACAAATGATTGAATTAAGTTACCAGTGATAAATGCTTATTTTATGAAATAAACAAACATAAATCTGAATTAAAATAGAGATATCAAACTTGGAGTATTTGGTATTCCATATAAATTAGTCATGAAATTACTAATTCATTTTAATTTAGTCCAGAATTCCAAACATGGCCTATGCCTTATAATTAACATAGCCTTTTATTCACATTCATAAGCACAAAATATTTTGAATGAAATAATTTTAATTCACCTTGTAAAAGAAAAACATGAACTAGTTAATATTTATTGATGTTTTTTTAAAAAGAAATTAAATAAATAATATCATATATAATATTTTAAAAATAATAAATAATTTTCTAAGGGGGGGAAGAAAAACTTCCAAGCAGCCAGCCTGGGCCGTTTGGCTGCTTCCAATAATTGCTTGACGATGACAACCAAAATGGACACGCAAATGCATGCATCCAAAAATCTGACCACAAAAATCTATATATTTAGTCCATTATTGACCACAAAAATCTGAGATTAGAGAGAGAGAGAGTGAGGGACATCAAAGCTAAGTTCATAGCTTTTCATACTTAGAAATCAAGTCTCAAAGATAAGAAAAACTTTTGTAAATCTATCATCTACAACTCAGATCTTGTCTATCTCTCTCTATTCCTAAAGATTAAAAATCAAAGAAAGAAAAGAAATTTAGTTAAATAAGCTAGAAGTAAGGTTTGGGATTGATTTTGAGTATTTCTTGGTGTTTGATGCTTTGCATGCATATATTTTTTTAAATTCATGCTCTCATGATAATTTTTATATCTGAAATTTAGATATTTTAAAATAAAAATGATTCATGTAAAAAAAATTAAAGATTTAAGCCATGCATGAAACTAGAACAAGTTAGAGATGCTTAGGTTTAGCTTTTTGTTTTCCACTGCTTGCTAGTTACTATTTTGAAAAGTTATAACTTACTCTAGAAAAATCTCATAAGGTCAAATTGAGAATTCAAAGATAGATATTTGAGTTATTTTTCATAAAAAAATTAGTTTAAACTCATTTTCATGCACTAAACTCGAGTTATAGAATTTCTACCAAAACATATACCAAATCTGGAGCAGCTCCTTTTGCAGAAGCAAAAACCCTATTTTCAGAATCTCAAAACCAAATGATTTTTTCATGAAAGTTAAAGATAACATTTTTATCTATCGACTCACCAAAAATGAGGTCATTCTAGCACTATTTGATACCCCAAAAGAGTTGTAGATAATATATTAATCTACCACATATCCAAAAATTAGCCATATCGGAGTTAATTTACTTCCCCAAACGTATTTTACAAAATCTGTTAAAGGTAATCTTTATTTTAGCCTAAGTGTCAAAAGTAACTTAAACCCTATGCGATTATATGATAAGTGTTATGTGTTTTGTGAGCTTAAAATATTCTAAGTGTCTTTAATTGATATGTGATATCTTCTAAAATGATTATATGACTTGGCTTATGTAATTTTTTTGTGTTCAGATTTTATCTCGAAATATGCTAAGTGTGAATTTATTAATTTATTATTATTTTCTCACGACTTGACATAATCATAACATCACATGCATTAGTATATTTCATGCATAAGATGGGACATGCATCTACCATCACTGAGTTGGGATGTACGGGAATCACTTAAATAATAATGGTGGATAAAATGAACCTTATGGTGGTACTTGTTCCAGGCGATGTCTCGTGGATATGATCTTAATGATATTGATAAAATAATTTTGGGGTTATGTCATTTGGCTTGTATGCCATGATAATATGTTTTTCAGCTGGATGCTATGAAATGATATGATATGAATTTTTGAGGTGATATCTCATGGTGAAGATGGTTTGAGTGGCGAAATAATTGGTGTTCGAATATACGTCGATCCCGCATTAAATCTTGACCTAAATTCGAGAGCCTGACCGTAATAATTTTTCACATCTTATTGTCAGTGATAGTCGTGTTAGATATTTAGTTCGACTACGTAGTCATTCTAGGACTGAAAGATTGCCTAATGTCGACCTGCAGACTTAGTCTGTGATGATTGAATCGGAAATAGATGGTTTATCTCCAGTCGGGTTAAACTATAAGAACTTAGGGTTTTAAAGAAACACTAGTAATTAATTGAGAAGCATCATTAATATTTTTGCACCCGTTGATTTCATTGTCATCATTTCTCACTGTTATATGTTATGTGATACATGCTAAATAATTTTTATGGAGTTGGACCATATTTGAATTGTACTACTGAGGTTTTTTTAGAGTTTTCTTTCTGAGTTTTGGCTCATGGTTTTGATACCACAAGTAAAGATGAAGCATTTGATGAGATAGGAAAATCTCTGGTGTAACAACATTTTAGAGCCATGAGAAGAAGTTTGAATTTCTTTTGTACCCATTTTGTTTTCACACTAGCTGTAATGACTATTTTCATTCCTAATTGAACTAAAAATATTATAAGAGGAATATAATCATAACTTTGTGGTATTTGATAAGAAAAACCTAATGCTTATGGATATATATACCTATGATTTGATTATAAAATGACTCATTATCATAATCCATATTATTATATATATGTCTTAATATTTTCAAAATTTAGGGTGTTACATACTCAATTTGATTTAATTCTCCACACAGCTACTAGAATTATAAAGTCATGTTTACAAGAAAACTCTAAAATTCTAGTCCCCATATAATTATAGAACCTTACAATACAAATACATGAACATAAAATATTAATTTTATGGTTCTGCAAATACAAGATACAACACCCAATAATATATAATCTGATTTTATATTTAATCTGGTCAAAATCAAATAAGACTTTGATTTCATAAATATTTGGAGTATATGCTTGTGCATTTTCTTGAATAAAATCAATCTTCGTTTAATTGCATGGTGTGGTATAGTGATAAATTTTTTAACATAGAAAAGCTGAATCTATAACTAAAACTAATTTTGCTAAAAAAATTCTCTAAGAAATAACCCGAACATTTGATGTAGTGACAAATTTGTTTAAAACTTTTGGTGGGTTTAATTACATAGCTTGCAAATCTAGCTCGCAAATCTTCAGAATAAATCATTTGGCTTTGGTCTATATATTAACTACATTAGATTTAAAATAATTAATACTTTTTAAAATATTTTAAAAAACTAAATTTAAAACTTTTTAAAAGACAAACTGAATATATTTATGAAATTTTTTGAAAAAAAACTCAATTTGTTTTTTTCACAAAACACAAACAACATAATCTTATAAATTTTGACCTTGCTATATAGCTAGATCTTATGTATAGTCCAAGTTTTTATCATCTTATTAATCAAACGGGGTGATTAATTTTCCAATAATTGAGGTTGTACATTCATGTTCTTTCTTGGCTGTCAAAACATTTGAGTTTTTGATTTCACATTTGAGGTAAGATGTAGTTTTGTCTTCCCATGGGCCATGGTTGTACATTATTGGACAACCCATGTGATTGGAGGTAAGATGGAATTTTGTCTTTGGGCCATGGTAGTACATTATTGGAGGTAAGATGGAGTTTTGTCTTTGGGCCATGGTAGTACATTATTGGACAACCCATGATTAGAGGTAAGAATGAGTTTTGTCTTTGGGCCATGGTAGTACATTATTGGAGAACCCATGTGATTGGTTTTCACACATATGCCACCTATATTATAGGAAGAGTTTGGCCCTCATCGCTAAAAAGATGAAGAAAATCCACCAATATGACAGATGGATCAACCGATTGATCATTTGGGAGAGTACTGCCAGCTGCTTCAGACGGATTGATGGATAGATAGATCATGTTTGATGACATGACTGCATTATTTAAGCTACTAGGGTTGCGTCTGTTTATAGTTTTGACCTAGTTTTCTCATATTGCTTTGTCTCAAAATATTATTCTTGTATTCTCCTAAATATTATAGTGAAAAGTGTGAGCTCGTGGATGTAGGAACAATTTGACAAACTACGTAAATTTGTATGTCTTATTCCTATGGTTGTTTTCTTATTAATATTTTGTTCTTTTGTGGCTTGTGCGTGCTTCGTGTTACTTGTGGATGAGATTGTCTTTCTTGATTAATACCTAACAACTAATATCAGAGTTGTATTATTTTAATTTTTTTTCCAACAATTGGTATCAGAGCTCTGGGTTTTGGAGGTTGAAGAACGCAACATGACAGAAGAATGAAAGATCAAAATTGAGAAGTTCAATTACTTGAACTTTGCCCTCTAAATGATGCAAATCAAAGATATTATATACCAGAAGGATTTGTTTCCTCATTTGATCGGAGAGAAGCCAAAAAAGATGTTGTAGAAGGAATGGAAAACCTAGATCGAAAAGCTCTAGGGACCATGCGATTAAGCCTCGCACCGTTGGTGATGTCTAACATCACAAAGGAAAAGATGATGATAGATTTTTTAAAGGCATTGAAAAATATGTACGAAAAGCCCAGAGCATCAAATAAGGTTTATCTAATGAAAAAGTCATTTAACTTGAAGATGGAAGATGATGCCATCATTGCCGAACATCTCAATGACTTTAAATATACTATCACCAATCAGTTAAAATCGGTAGGCATTGACTTTGATGATGACGTCAGAACCCTAGTCCTCATGTCTAGTTTGCCAGAAAGCTAAAATGGCTTAGTTGTGGCAGCGAGTAACTTCTCGGGATCAGCAAAGTTGATGCTGGAGGATATTGTTGAGTTTATTCTAGGAGAGGAGTCACACAAAAGAACAACAGGTAATGGGTTGACAAGTGGGTCAGTTTTGAACGCTGATGGTAGAGGGAGAAAGAATGAAACAAGAAATCAGAAGGGCCAGAGAAATCACATATCCAAGTTACGAAGAAGATCACAGTCGCGGGATGGCATACAAAAATCTAATGGTTGTTGGGACTGTGGACAGAAAGTTCACTTCAAAAAGGACTATAAGGCTCCAAAGAAACAATGTGATGACACAAATCAAGGGGATAAGACTTTAGTAAACATTACATATGATGTAAATTTTGCTATTTTGATTTGTGCATTAGAATCCACAACATAATCTTAGATTGTTAGCTCGCAAGCGTCATTTCATGCTACTCCTCAAATGGATATATTTCATAGTTATGTGAAAAGGAATTTTAGAAAGTTTTATTTGGGAGATGATGAAGGTTATAATACAATTAGAAATGGTGAGATGCAGATCACACAAGCCAATGCTACAATTGAAGCTAAAAAATGTTAGACATGTGACTAGTCTAAAAAAGAATTTGATTTCAGTGGGTTAACTGACAGAATTTGGGATTGTAACATTGTTTAGAGGAGATTCTTAACTAGAAGTGTGAAAAGGGTTATTGGTTTTGACCCAGATAAAAAGAATGGTACTTTATGTATCATTGGGTTCTTACAGTAGAATATCAATAGCAGCATCTAGGGTTAATGTCGGTACGTGGAACAGATAACTCGATCATATGAGTGAAAATGGGATGAAGGTAATGGTTTAGAAAGCAAAGTTATTGAGGATTGAGTCGGTTGATTTGGAATTCTGTGAATATTGTGTTCTCAAAATATAGAAAAAAGTTAGCTTTACAAAGAAAGCGAAGACTCCAAAATTAGAATGGCTAGAGCTGGATCATACCGATGTATGGGATCATCTCAGGTACCTTCACTTGGAGACTCATGGTACTTTTTTCTTTCATTGATGATGCTTCCAGAAAATTATGAGTTTATTTTGTAAGAACAAGTCAGATGTATTTGACACATTCAACAACTAGAAGGCCTTAATTGAGAATGAAATTGGTCATAAACTCAAGTGTTTGAAGTTTGATAACAGTGGTGAGTATTATAAAAGGGAGTTTAAGAACTATTGTGTAGCTATCGGGACCAAAAGGTTGAAGACTATCTCAATGAAGCCAAAGCAGAACGGACTAGTGGCAGAACACATGAACAGGACAATCAAAGAGCATGCCAGGAGTATGAGATTGCATGTAGAGTGTGGACACCCCAATTTGACCTAGCTAGATCTTAGCTTTATCAAAGTGAATATGATGATGAAAAACAAAAAGAATTGCTACTCTAAAAGTCTTCAATTAATCACTGAGTAGAGATTTTGGTTCAATACACCAAAAAAACTCTACAAACCTTCAGACTGCAACCTTTGTTCCTACGGTCGCAACTTTCAAACCCCAAATAGTGTTGCAATTGCACCATTGATCCTAGTAACTAAAATGTCCATTGACATGACCGCAACAACCTTCCATAGATCTCTAGATTTCCTTACAACTACCACTTTTATTCGTTGTGGCTGCAATAATTTGTGCCTGACAATAGAACCTTTTATTCCCTCCACGCGTCAGCACGCCAGAGGCATCATCCTAAGCCCTTGGCCTATAAATTCATACCCTTCTAGCTTGTTTGAAAGGGGAGGAGAGACATTCAACCTACCAAAACTCTATAGAATTGCTAGCTTAAACCTTCGCCCTACATTTTTGGCTTGACCTCCTATTCTTAGAGTACCAAACTCATTCCCAGTGATCGGAGGATTAGACGATTAAATATTCTATTCTCGGCTTGGGGTTAGACTCGGATCATCATTTTCAAGTATAATAGTGAAAATTCCATCATTTCTCTTTCCAGACTTTTTATCTCCCATGGAAGGCCGGAATTAGATTCGCTTCATTGTTTTAAGTTTTATTAATCGCACGTTCTTCATTTTTACTTAAAACCTTATTTCACCACTGTTTCTATTAAAACTATTGAAAAGATTTTAGAATACTGTTTCACACATTGCATGTTTACACTCAACTCATTGTAATTCTAAAAATTCATTAAAGCCTGCACGAAAAGATTACGGTCGCAATTACCAATGTAGCGGTCAGACATTGATGCACTGACATATTCAAGACCACGACGTTGTTACTTACTACCTAAAATGTTTGCGACCGTGACATTGGTAGTCAAAATCACAAACTTCATGTGTTTTCAATAGCTTAATTTCATGAGTTTAATATTATGTTATTCCTCTTTAACCTTTAGCACTTTTTTTCTAGATCAATTTCAACATAATTAGTGATTAGGATACATTATTCTTACTTTTAGTATAATGATCTTCATTTTCTTTTGACATGTTAATACAATAAGATTTTGTATTTTCGATATTTGATTTTGGATCCTCTCTCTATAATCCTCATTTTAGTATTTGTATGCATTTAAAAAATTTAGGTAACAAAATCAATGATGATGAGTAGAGGCCAATCTAATAGTTGGACAAAATGAGGTGTCTAATACCTTTTTCGTTTCGTTTCTTAGCTCCCGAACTAACTTTTGATGGTATCAAATGACTAGTGACTTTTTGTTTTCTTGGTTTTAAAAAAAAAAAAAATTAACTAGCGATTTCATTTTTCAAACGTAAAGGATTTTCAAATTTTTAATTTCAAGATTTTATTTTTTTATAAAATCTTTTAAGAAAAATAAATAAATTTCCTTCACAAATCCAATAAAAACGCTACAGCTATTTTCTGTCAACTTTGTTGAGGACTTTTTAAAAAAAACAAGAGGGCTAAATTCAAAAGCATAATTGATTCTTTTCTCAAAATTCTCATTTATATTCTCGCATGTATCTTTGCACTATTTCTTTAGCCCAACGCTTAATCTACCCAATACCTCTACCAATATACTGTCTCGGGGTTATGTTGGGAAAGTTAATAAGTTTTCGGGCCACATGCTCCTTTAGGTGTGGCAAAAAGAGTTATTGCTTACCATTTGACTATGTCTTGCACCACTACCTAGCATGGGAGGTATATTCTTGATTCTATTAGGAAGGTACCTTGAATGTTGACCTACCAGCCATTTTTTTGCATATAGATGCTTAGAACATTTCCCTTAGAAGTAAAACTTGTAGGATTCTGTGCTTTTCTATAGGGACCTAGTCCCTTGTTATTTTTTAGTGTTAATAAAAATGAGTATGTGATGTTCGGTGGGAATGGTTAGATATGTAGATCGTGCATAAGAATTAAAATTTGTGCATGTACATGTTTGCTAACGATGAATGGACGTTGGGTAATGCATGAGAACGTTGTTAGGTAGTGTTCAACATGTGTTTGGTTCAGTTTTATCCTTTATGGCTTGGGGTTCCTGCCTAGTTTTGATTGCTCGAGCGGAGGGTAGACCGCTCGAGTGAATAGGTGGCCGAGAGGACCGCTCGAGCGGTGAAAAGTTCGCTCGAGCAGACAGCCGGCGTACATCTTATAAGTTATGAGTTTTGACATTTTGCCTTCATTCTTTCTTTTCTCCTCTCTCTCTAGAATAGAAGTAAGAGCTAGGGTTTGGGTTTAGAAGGTTGATTAGAGCTTCCTAGCTTTTCTTGGTGTGATCTCTCGCATTCATCTCGGTTGTTTGCCCGTTGGAGGCTCGAGCTAAACGTTGAAGGCTCTATTCTCGCCTTTCGATTGGAGATTCTTATGGTTAGAGCTTGTTTGGGCCTTTTTCTTGTGGATCTAGCATCCCAAAGGTAGGATCTATGACTATCCTTGAATATCTATATAATATATATTGTATATTTGATTCTATGAACATAAAAGCATGAAAATGGTATTTTCAAAGCCCTAGATTAGGGTTTGATGTTAATAAAGGTTAAATCTTAGATGTATGAATGATCTAATATGATTCTATTTTTACGTCGTTGTTGAATATAGTTGAATTTGAAAAATAATAGGCAAGGGTTTGAAATTGAGCTTAAACCATGAAATTTGGGGTTTTGGGGTTAAGGGACCCATGTGTTAAAATTGATGTGATTATTGATTAAATTAAGGGTTGTGATAACCTATTGTATTTATATTTTACGAGTTTGTGTGGCACATAACTATGTCGGGTGTTAAATTTGGGGATTTTAATATAAAATCGAAAAACACACGTAGTGATATGGGTTTTGGCGAGAGGAATCGGGTTGACGGTTGGATTCGTTTTGGTTGTTAATAAAAGGAAATAATTGAGTAATTGAAGTATCGTGTAATGAAATTGATTGATTAAGTTTGGGCACGAGTTGCACCTTTGTGAAAGATCGAAAACTTGCGCAATGTAAGGTAGGCCCTTCTTTTAGGTTAATCCCTTTAAAAGCGTGCTCTTGGGCGGTCCACCCATCGATGTTTTCAAGGGAAACCCAAAATGTGTGCTCTCCGTGTCGGGCTATAGAATGAATATTTATTCTTCAAGTCTCGCGTGGCCTGGTGGCAATAAATATTCTTGAGTCTATAGGCGTCGTCCGGCTTTGGTACTTAAAAGAATTGATGAATAAATTGAGTTGATAAAACCTTAATTGGATGAACAGACAAAATGATGGGATATAGAAATGCATTGAATTGATGGAAGTGATAGAAGGTTGGGTGTAATGGTTAACTTGACCTTAACTATGGAGTAATGAACAATAACTCTTTTGTTGAAAACTTGGTTATGTATTGAAAATTTGACTTGGGACAAATGATGTTGGTTTTGAATAAACTTATGTGTGTACCCCCATAACCATCCTCACATTTCATGCATATGTCCATTGCTAGTCTTTTCCTGCGAGCTTCGATTCAAGTTGTTTAATAACATTTCAGGTGATAGCCGAAAGAAGGTTGTGGAGTTAAATTAAGGTTGCTGGATCCTTTTGAGTAACTGATAGGATTATATATTCTTGGATAACATATTTTTGTGAAATAAAATTGTAAAGATGTAATTCTTATTTTTCTTTGGAACACTCGGATTATTGTAAGCCTTAAGGTCGTATGTTCATGTTATGTATGCATGTGAGGACAATTCACTTGTCTGCTGGGTTGAAAACTTTAATCTTTTAATGATGTATTTTGATATTGAAGTTTGATTTCGGGTTATTGGGTTGAAAGATGGTTGTTTTACACTCAAATATATGTTTTACATATTGAAATTGTCTATCCAAAAATCTTGTTCAAATGATGAGAAAAAGTGGTGATTTTTCCAACACTTAAAATTTTTTATAGTTTTTGGGCAGTGAACTCTCGGGTGTCTCACCGCTAGAGCGACAAGGAGTCCCCCGACCGAACTCTGCTGGGTGGCTTTCATCAAAAATTATTTTAGAATGGATGTTTTTTATGATCTTTCGGGCTATCTTTTGAGGTATAAATTGACTGTTTTCAAGAATTGTTTACAAAGGAAACGGTCACCTTTATTTGAGTAATTCTCCAAAATTTTGTTCGGATTTTCTTACTTAAAAATCGGGGCATTGCAGATTGGTATCAGAGCTTTAGGTTCAAATACCTATGAACCGTGAGAGTGGTTGTTCCATTACGTGAGAGTTTGCATTGATATGTGACATTCATAACTTGGTGTGCTAGCATGAAGTACCTTAAGTTTAACTTGACATTTGCATGCTATGTGGTATTTGGGAATGGAGGTTGGGCTTTTAGGATGATGTGTCTGGCCCTTGGACAACTGGTCGACTGGTTTAGGGTTCGAATTAAACAGGCGTTTGCCCGACTTCCATTCTAACTAGAAATCCAAACGAGCTAGCCAAATTGACATGTCATTTCGATTAGTTCTCCTCGTTATATGTTGCATAAGAGGTGTTGATGCATGGTATATGTTGAGTGGTATCTCGTTAAAAAACAGTGCAATCCGTGAGAGATGAATTGTTATAAGATTTATTTTTGATATCTCTTTGTTCCTTCTTATTCGTAGAGTTATGTTGCCGAGACGTGGTAGGGGCCGAGGTCGTGACCGAGGCCGTGCGTATGCCTAGGTTCCAGAAGAAAGGGACATTCATGCCCAGCAGGAACAAGTGGGTTGTGTTGATGTTATTTAGAAGATGCTTGCTACGATGAGAACGATGGCCGAGGCGACTAGGGCTGGAGTAAGAGGTCCTGAGCCAAGTGCCTCTGTGGTAATAAGAGAATTTCGGTGGTTAGATCCTCTAACCTTCTCTAGGGAGCTAGAGGCCAAAGTTGCTACCGAGTGGTTGAAAGTGACCACGACGATCTTAGATACCCTAGAGATTGGGGAGGATGAGTTACGTGTTAGGTTAGTAGCATTCCAATTTCGGGAGAATGCGAGAGAGTGATGAAAGTTTGCTAAGACCATCATGGATGGTACGTAGGCCACTTTTACTTGGGTCTTTTTGAAAAAGTATTTTTTGGGTTCTTCTAGACATGCGTATCGGGAGGAGTTTCTCTCCCTTATTCAAAGGAACCTTACTGTGGTCCAATATGAGGCCAAGTTCGCAAATCTATCGTGGTTCGCACCTGAAATGGTGGCAACGAAGGAGCTACGCACCAAGCGATTTGAGAGGGGCCTTCGACCCTCGATCAAGGATAGGATTGCAGCATTGGATTTTTCGATCTACACAGAGCTTGTAGAGGCCGCTATTAGGGTTGAGAATGCAATGGCAGAGAGCCGCAAGATTAGAGAGAGCAAGTCACATCAGGGGGCTTCTAGTGCTCAGTCTGAAGAGTGCCACGCGAAGAGGCAAAAATTAGGGGGATCGAGTTCTTATCCCTCTAGGTCACAACCTCAGCTACAGTTGGCACCTGTACCATCTATGGGTTCATCTGAGTGTCCCGAGCATCGGGAGATGGTATCTTACATCTACAAGCAACTAAGGCACTGTGCTAGGGACTGTACGCAGAGAGGACAACAGCAGCAGCAGTAGTACTAGAGTCAGACTCAGGTGTGGACCTCGTTTTCATGTTTCTAGTGTGGCCAGATGGGTCACTTACGACGAGACTACCCTCAAGGAGGGAGTGTTCAGGGTGCTACTAGAGCACAGTAGGGACAGGGATCGCAGGGGCGACAAGGCTACGACCAGTCGCAGCAGCATTCAAGGGTGCAGTTAGTAAGGACCACATAAGGAGCTACCTCAGCTCAGTCAGTGAGGCAGCCAGGGGTCAGAGGCAGCGGTGGGCAGAACCAGGGGAACTAAGGGGGTGCCTATGCTCTTGTGTAGCCTAATACGTCAGTGGCACCTGCTATGTTAGACACTGCAGCCGGTCCTTCGATCATAGAGGTACCTTCTTAGTGTACCATTCATAGGTCAGTGGTTTAGTTAATACCGGAGCATTGTATTCTTTCATCTCATCAACATTTGCATCTGCATTGGGGTTAAAGGTAGACATATTGGGTAGTGCCTTATGTGTAGAGACGCCGATGGGTGAGACTATCGTGTTGAGGCGTATCTATAGAGCTTGTGAGATGGAGTTTGCCAACCACTGCTTGGTATTTGATTTTATCGTGCTCAATATGGCCTCATTTGATATCATCTTAGGGATGGATTGATTGACCAGCTTTTGCGCCTTCATTGATTGTGACCAACGACGGGTGTTCGTTTGCACACAGGGGAGAGATTCCTTTTATTTGGTGGGTAACCAAGACAACGGTTTAGCACCTAGTTCCCTTAGATTGCGGAGCTGTGACAGCCTTAGCCTTCTTTTCTCGATCCTGTCGGTGAGTGAGATTGACTCTACTCTGGGAGTGCTTCCTCTCGTTGTTTTTGAGTTTTTGGACATGTTTTTGGACAACTTATTTGAGCATATGCCACGGTAAAAGGTTAAATTTTCTATAGATCTCATTCCGGGGATTACCCCCATTTCTATGCCTTCATACCCTTTTGCACGGGCTGAGTTGTTAGAGTTGAAGAAGCAGGTCTAGGAGTTGTTGGACAAGGGGTTCATCCGCCCTAGTGCATCTCATTGGGGAGCTCCGACATTGTTTATAAAGAAGAATGATGGGTCGTTGCATCTTTGTATAGATTATCATAAGTTAAACCGCGTCACCGTTAAAAACAAGTACCATATGCCTCGTATCGACGACTTGTTTAATCAATTGAAAGGTTCGTGTTGTTTTTCAAAGATCAACTTGAGATCGGGTTATCACCAGTTACAGGTCAATAAGAAAGACATTCTGAAGACGGCCTTTCGTACCCATTATGAAAATTTTGAGTTTCTAGTCATGCCTTTTGGACTAACTAACAGGCCGGCAACGTTCATGGACCTTATGAATCGTATCTTTCACCTTACCTTGTCAAATTCGTGGTGGTGTTCGTGGATGATATCTTGATCTACTCATTATCGAAAGAGAAGCACGAGGAGCATCTTCGAATTGAATTACAGTTGTTGCGGGAACATCGATTATATGCCAAGTACGACAAGTGTGAATTTTGATTGCCAGAGGTGAAGTTTTTAGGACATGTAGTTTCGATAGATGGAGTGACAGTGGATTCATTCAAGATCAAAGCTATGATGGAGTGGAAAAGATCAAAAAATGTGTTTGAGATTCGGAGCTTCTTGGGATTGGCGGGTTACTACTGTCGGTTTGTGAAAAACTTCTCTAGACTTGCAGCGCCTATGACACGCCTTACATGAAAGGGAATTAAGTTTGTGTGGAACGACAGTTGTGAGCTTGCTTTTCAAACATTGAAGACAAGGTTGACCAGCCCGCCTATTCTGATTGTACCAAAAAGAGGACTCGGTTATGTTGTTTATTGTGATGCATCACACGAGGGGTTGGGTTGCGTGTTAATGCAGTTGAGTAAGGTGGCAGCCTATAGATCGAGGCAGTTGAAGGTTCATGAGAAGAACTACCTTACACATAATTTGGAGCTTGCAGCAGTGGTCTTCGCTCTAAAGACCTGAAGATAATACATGTATGGAGAGCGCTTCGAAGTGTTCTCGGGCTATAAGAGTTTGAAGTACTTTTTTTCGCAGAAGGATCTGAACTTGCGCTAGAAGTGGTGGATGGAGTTCTTGGGTGATTATAATTTTGACCTACAGTATCTTCCGGACAAGGCTAATGTGGTGGTTGATGCCCTTAGTCAGAAGTCTTTGAGCACGTTAGCCTGCGTGGCCGTTAGGGAGTAAAATATGCTCGGGGAGGTCGGAAAGTATGACCCTCATTTAGGAAAGACTAGCGAGTGTGTTGCCTTATTTACGGTAGTTTCTCAGCCTACCCTTGTTCACTGCGTTGTTGAGGCATAACAATCGGATGAGGAAAGTTTGATGTTTCGGGAGCGACTCTAAAGCGGCAAGGATGCCAAGGGGTGGGCTATCCATACTGATTAGAGTTTGAAATTTGTGAGGAGAATTTTTGTACCGGAAGCGTGTCGTGGAGACGTGCTACGTGAGTTTCATCACTCACGCTTAACGGTGCATTTGGGTGGCACCAAGATGTATCATGATGTACGCTGGTAGTTTTAGTTGAGGAGTATGAAGAAGGACGTTGCGCTTTTTGTCTCGCGGTCTCTTACTTGTCAGCAAGTGAAGGTCGAGCATCAGAAACTAGCGGGTCAATTGCAATCATTGCCAGTGTCAGAGTGGAAATGGGAGAATATCACCATAGATTTTGTTTCGGGCCTTTCGAGGTCGCCGAGGGGGCATGATGTCATGTGGGTCGTGGTGGATAGATTGACCAAGTCGGCACACTTTCTACTTATTCGTATGATAGATTCGGTTGACAATCTTAGCAAGCTTTATGTGAGTGAGATTGTTAGACTCCACGGAGTGCCAGTTTCTATAGTTTTTGACCGAGATCCTCATTTTACGTCACATTTTTGGCAGAGTTTGCAGTTAGCTTTGGGGACGAGCCTACTTTTTAGTACTGCTTTTTATCCCCAGACGAATGGTCAGTCAGAGCGCATCATTCAGATACTCGAGGATATGTTGCGAGCGTGCGTTTTAGATTTTCACACGTCAGGGGAGGACCATTTGTCGTTGGTAGAGTTTACCTATAACAATAGTTATCAGTCGAGCATTGAGATGGCGTCTTATGAGGCATTGTATGGTAGACCTTACAGGTCACCCGTTTGTTAGACCGACGTTGGTGAAACAGCCGTGTTAGGGCCCGAGCTTATGCGTAAAACTGTAGAAAATATTATTGCGATCCGTAAGCGTTTGGTGACCCCCCAAGACCGTCAGAAGAGCTATGCAGATAAGAGAATGAGTTGGTTTGCATTCGAGATGGGAGACCACGTGTTCTTGAAGGTCTTACCATGAAAGGGTTTAATGAGATTTGGTAAGAGTGAGAAGTTATCGCCACATTTCATCAGGCTGGTTGAGATCCTTGATAGGATTGGAGAGGTGGCCTATCGCCTAACCTTACCACCACAGCTAGCCTCTGTGCACAACATTTTTTACGTATCTATGTTGCGTAAGTATGAGCCGAACCCATCCATGTTTTGGAATGAGTAGAGTTGAGGGTAGAAGATAATGTTACCTACGAGGAGAAATCGGTGAAAATTCTTGACACTAAAGAACAAGTCTTACGAGGAAGAACCATTCAGTATGTGAAGGTGTTATGGCTTCATCACGGCATTGAAGAAGCCACGTGAGAGCGAGAATCCAAAGTTCACAGAAACTACCCGAGTTGTTTAGTTCTTGATACATGTGTAATTTCGGGGATGAAATCTCCTAAGTGGGGTTGATTGTAGGGACCCGTCCCTTTTTATTTTCTAGTGTTAATGAAAACGAGTATGTGATGTTTGGTAAGAACAGTTAGATATGTAGATCATGCATAAGAATTAAAATTTGTGCCTGTATATGTTTGCTAACAATTAATGGATGTTGGGTAATGCATGAGAACATGGTTAGGTGGTGTTTAGCATATGTTTGGTTCAGTTTTAGCCTTTGTGGTTTGGGGTTCCTGCCCAGTTTTGACCGCTCGAGCGAACAGGTGGCCGAGAGGACTGCTCGAGCGGTGGGAAGTCCGCTCGAGCGGACAGTCGACGTACAACTTATAAGTTGCGGGTTTTAACATTTTCCCTTCATTCTTTCTTTCCTCCTCTCTCTCTAGAACAGAAGTAAGAGCTAGGGTTTGGGTTTATAGGGTTGATTGGAGCTTTCTAGCTTCTCTTGGTGAGGTCTCTCGTATCCATCTCGGTTGTTTGCCCGTTGGAGGCTCGAGCTAGACGTTGAAGGCTCTATTCTTGCCTTTTGGTTGGAGATTTTCATGGTTAGAGCTTGTTTGGGTCTTTTTCTTGTAGATTTTGCATCCCAAAGGTAGGATCTATGACTATCCTTGAATATCTATATGATATGTGTTGTATATTTGATTCAATGAACATAAAAGCATGAAAATGGTGTTTTCAAAGCCCTAGGTTAGGGTTTGATGTTAATAAAGGTTAAATCTTAGATTATGGATGATCTAACATGATTCTATCTTTTCGTCATTGTTGAATATGGTTGAATTTGAAAAATAAGTGGCTAGCGTTTGAAATTGAGCTTAAACCATGAAATTTGGGGTTTTGGGGTTAACGGACCCATGTGTTGAAATTGATGTGATTATTGGTTAAATTGAGGGTTGTGATAAACTATTGTATTTACATTCCACGAGTTTGTTTGGCACATGACTATGCTGGGTGTTAAATTTGAGAGTTTTAACGTAAAATCGGAAAAAACACGTAGTGATATGGGTTTTGGCAAGAGAAACTGGGTTAATGGTTGATTCGTTTTGGTTGTTAATGAAATTAAACAATTGAGTAATTGAAGTACCGTGTAATGAAATTGATTGATTAAGTTTAGGCACGAGTTGTTCCTTAGTGAAAGACTAAAAATTTGCGCAATGTAAGGTATGCCCTTCCTTCGGGTTAATTCCCGTAGTAGCATGCTCTTGGGCAGCCCACCCATAGATATTTTCAAGGAAAACTGAAAACGTGTGCTCTCCGTGTTGGGCTATAAAATTGATATTTATTCTTTGGGTCTCGCGTGGCTCAGTGGCGATAAATACTGCTGAGTCTATAGACGTCGTCCGGCTTTGGTACTTGAAAGAGTTGATGAATAAATTGGGTTGATAAAACCTTAATTGGATGAATGGATAAAATGATGGGATATGAAAATGCATTGAATTGATGGAAGTGATAGAAGGTTCGGTGTGATGGTTAACTTGACTTTAACTATGGAGTAATGAACAATAACTCTTTTGTTGAAAACTTAGTTATGTATTGAAAATTTGACTTGGGACAAATGATGTTGGTTTTGAATGAACTTATGTGTGTACCCCGCATAACCATCCTCACATTTCATGCATATGTTCATTGCTAGTCTTTTCCTACAAGTTTCGTCACATGTTATTTAACAATATTTCAGGTGATAACGGAAAGAAGGTTGTGGAGTAAAATGACGGTCGCTGGACTCTTCTCAGTAACTGATTAGATTGCACATTCTTGGATAGCATATTTTTGTGAAATGAAATTGTAAAGATGTAATTCTTGTTTTTCTTTGGAACACTCGAATTATTGAAATTTGGGTCAGAACACCCGTGCTGTAAGGCTTTAAGGTCGTATGTTCATGTTATGTATACATGTAAGGACGATTCACTCATTTGCTGGGTTGAAAGTTTTAATCTTTTAATAATGTATTTTGATATTGGAGTTTGATTTTGGGTTCTTGAGTTGAAAGATTGTTGTTTTACAACTTGAATTTGTCTATCCAAAAATCTTATTCAAAGGATGAGGAAAAGTGGTGATTCTTCCAACACTTAGAAAATTTTACAATTTTTAGGCAGCGAACTCTCACGTGTCTCACCGCTCGAGCGGCGAGAAGTCTACTGGAGTGAACTCCGCTGGGTGGCTTTTATCGAAAATTATTTTAGAACGGGGTTTTTTATGGTCTTTGGGGCTATCTTTTGCGGTATAAATTGATTGTTTTCAAGAATTGTTTACAAAGGAAATGGTCACCTTTATTTGACTAATTCTCCAAAATTTTACTTTGGTTTTCTTACTTAAAAATCAGGGCGCTACATTTTCCCTTTTGGATGTTTTGATTGAACGTGAGGTGCTGCCTTGCTTTGCTTAGTTTAGTTTTTCTCTCGGAGCTTTGCCCGTTTTTTTTTTCAAAGTTTCAATCGAAGCCTCGCTTTTTTTAGTTTGGTTTTCCTCATAGAGATTTGATTTTTCTTTAGAGTCTAGGTAAAGGTGCCGCCTTTGTATATTCGGAGTTTGGTCCTTTTTTTCTTTTAAACTGTGGTTAAGGTGTTGTCTACATCTTTCCTAGAATGCTGTTGGTTTTTCTTCAGAAGTGATCTTTGATGATTCTTCCCCTTCATCATTTTATAGGTCAGATTCTATATTGGATGATTGAGTCGGGTAGATCGAATTCCATATTTATTTAGGCCCGGTCATCCAAGAGAAGACTCTATAGAATCACTCAAGAAACATCAGAACTGAAAATAGTAAAAAATGAAGTGAATTTGCTTGCTTTGATGACAACTATTTTTGATTTATAGAGTACAATAGACCATCAAACACAGGTTCAGACGCATTGTTCAGCTCAAATTTGGGCAATTCAAGCTTAGTTACTAAAGCTGAATGAACATCAGAACAACAATCAGGCTGACAAAGCAGAGGAGAATTTTTGGGACGAGAATCCAATTCTAAAAGGTCTCCAGGCTACCACACCTCCATGTATCAATCGACCTAATGTAGTAAAGGAAGAAAATGCAACCCAACTCCGAGAGTTAGTATTGGCAGATAAAGTCAAGAAAATAGAAAAAGTGTTGAGAAAAGCAAAGGGAGTCGAAGAGTACACGCTAGATGTATGAGGTTTGTGCTTAGTTCTCGAAGCTAAATTATCGAAAAAGTTTAAGTTGCCAGACATGGAGAAATTTAACGAGATAGGAGATCCATGTATCCATCTAAGAATGTATATTGTTACCTTGGCGCCGATGAGAATTAATGATCAGTTGAAGGCCCAACTCTTTCACCGATCTCTTTCTGGGGCTGCATGAAAATGTTTTTTTATCATTGGATGTTGCGATGGCCAAGATGTGGGAGGACATAGTTATAATGTTCAGTTGGACGTGACCACCCGAGAACTCGAGACTACTTGGCAAGAAAATAAAAAGTTTTCGTGGACTTCTTGACTAGGTGGAGAGGAAAGGTTGCAAAAATGACCAATCGACTGACAGAAAAAGAACAGGTAAGGATCGTGATTAAAAACCTGCAATCCCCACTAAAGAGGTACCTCATCACTCAACCGCTTTCCACTTTTGAGTAATTATTTGAGGCGGGTATTCAAATTGAAGATACCATCCAAACTGGGGACATTGAGAACTTAGAATCAAACACAATAATGTTTAAATCGCTCATGATGTCGGTATAGCGCATCCTGGAAGGTGGTGGTTTCAGGATCTAAAAGTGGTCGTAGCGTTAGGACTGGCGAACCACTCTCTCCCCTAAATACCACTCCCTAGAGAAGGGTCCCTCTAACAGAATACGGGAAGTGGACACAGCCTGACTACGCATCAGATTTGCACTAACTTGCTCCTCTATTCCCCTCCATACATCCCAATGTACCTGAAGAGTATTATCTGGTTAACCGTGAAAAGAAGGAAGGAACGAAGAATGAAAAGAAAGGAAAAGCTATACCTGATCCAGAGTCAAACCGTCTAAGAAAAGGCAAAACCTATCCACATTCTTCTCGCCTGCCTTCTTCCCTCTAAATCTTTAGGTTCATTGTATGCCTCGAGGAATGACTAAAGGGTTAGGATGCAAGTTCGCAGGGACATGCACCCCGAGGAACTCATAACTCTAAAGCTGCAAAACCAACATAATAGATAAGTACGGAATACATGAATACTCAAATTAAGTACTAAATGAGAAAGACAGCAAATTTGTGTACCTCACAAACCCTTTTGGTTACCTACTATACTCATCTCCTCAAGAACTTGTGTAATGGCCTTCATGTAGCCGTACAAGGTATCAAGAGTGACGCTACCTCAATTTTATGTGCTGAGCTGATCCGTGTGGCGCATGGCTCCCAAGTAATGCAGATGGATAGTATTCTCCCTGTTCATAAACAAGGAGATAAAGTAATGCAGATGGACAGTATTCTCCCTGTTCACAGATAAAGTAATGCAGATGGACAGTATTCTCCCTGTTCACAAACAAGGAGATAGCGGAGATGTACAGTAGGTAGGCTCATACTACCCACTCAAAATGATGAGACTCAGTACACTAAAAATATTAGAAGTACTCGTACAGTCAAGTATACCGAACCCAGCCCATGTCCATCACTGGGGGAACGACCCCAAGAAAATATGTTAGCGCCTCTGAAGAAAGATGAATGTCGGGATCAAACAGAATTGAATCCCTCCAACCTTGATGCCTGTAATCATCGTAAAGTTGAGTGGTGTCAAGGTGGCCTTGAAACTCGCAAAGTAGAAGGTATTTGTGGTGTCCCACCATCTCTCAGTCAATGTTATCATCTAAACCAATCATTGCTGGTGTCATCCAACAATAGAATAAAACGATCAAAATCGACGCCATCTATTAGAATTCAGCTCTAGGCAGGGAGAGCTCTATACCCACTCGAGAGCCTTCCCCGAACCCCTAAAATCGTGAATATACCATTCAGCTTGCAAATGGAAGAAGCTTCTTTAGAACAAGTAGAATGATTGAAAAATAAAGATAGTAAAAGAAGTAAGGTTTTCCAAACCCTAGTAAGATGTGAAACATTGCCTAGGTGCCTGTATTCAAACCCTAGCAATGCATAAAGTGTTATCTAAGTCCTAAGATGCGTGAGATGTGTTTAGATTCTCCAATCCCTATAAGATGTGAAACATCGCTTAGGTAACTATGTTCAAACTCTAGTGATACACGAAGTGTTGTCTAGGTTCTAAGATGCGTGAGACGTGTCAAGGTTCTTTCCAAACCCTAGTAACATATGAAACATTATTTAGGAACCCGTGTTTAAACCCTTGTGATACGCAAAGTGTTATCAAGGTTATAAGATGCGTGAGACGTGTCTATGTTTTTATAAACCCTAGTGAGATGTGGAACATTGTCTAGGTACTCATATTTAAACCCTAGTTATATGCGAAGTGTTGTCTAGGTCCTAAGAAGCGTGATACGTGTCTAGGTTCTTTCTAAACCCTAGAAAAATGAGAAATATCATCTAGTTACCCATGTTCAAACCCTAGTGATACACGAAGTGTTGTCTAAGTCCTAAGATACGTGAGATATGTCTAGATTCTTTCTAAACTCTAGTATGATGAGAAATATTGTCTAGGTACCCGTGTTTAAATCCTAGTGATACACTAAGTGTTTATATAGGTCTTAATATGCATGAGATCTGTCTAAGTTTTTTCAAACCCTGGTGGTCGCCTGGTCAAAAGGATGATGTCACTGTACGGTGCCTTTTCAAGCTGGCTGTTGCCTACTCCAAGGTAACAGTTGCCACATTGATTATACTTTTTGTTGCTTTTTTGATCTCCAGCCTTTCCATTCTTTGTAAATACAGCCCTGGAGGCCCCATTTTCAGTTATTCTCACTCAGATGGCTAGTCCTCTTTCTTCGTGGGTTGAGGCATTTTTCCATATTGAGCGTTTAAACTTTTCCCCTTTCGGCATAAACTCCTTATTTTCTCTCATAGCCATAAACATTGACGGCCCTTTGTTGAAAGCAGTTGCTCAGCTGTGGGACCCGCAATCCCACGTCTTTCGGTTTGGCCTTGAAGAGCTATGCCCCATTGGGGAGGAGTTTGCTGCTATTTTGGATTTGGCTCCGCGAAGTTCCGTTGTTGCTCCCACTTTCTTTCTTTCAACCCTTCAACAGGTGATACAGCTATGTGGCCTATCAAGGATGGAGGCCTCCCTTCTGACACAAGATGACTGTCTTGGCATACCATGGATTATTGACAGATTCCATCCTACCGGTGACCTTAGTGGCCTCAATTTTTAACTACGGCGGCGTTATGCTCTTTGTTTTTATCTTCTTGCCTGGTATCTTTTTATTCCCTTTGACGGGCGAGTTAGCTGCACACTGGTTGACATCACTAGTCAGATGTGGATGCGGAAGGACTTTGTACCACTTGTCTTGGCCGAGACACTACTGGGCTTAGATGCTATTCATCGTGGTGAGACCACTACTTTTGCTGGCAGCCCCTTACTTCTCCAGGTGAGCTCAAAATCTTACTTTTCACCAAGCTTTCTATCACACTACGAGGCTTTTCTCTTACTGTTCTAACTTTTTGCTGCAGATCTAGCTAATGGAGAAGGTAAATCTTGTACAAAAACCACCTGCTGACAAGCACAGTGCTGCAACTTTCCTTTACCATCCCCACTATCAGATATGTAACACCGAAGCAGCCTGGCGACAGTACCTTTCTTCTCTGACTGGCCCAGATATTACTTGGCAGTACCCTGGTGGCGGATCCCAGCCATGACTCTGACCATCATGGATCACCCCGGTGTTTTGCTCATCGGTCTACGTCAGACTACTTTCTATTACCCCAATCGGATCATGTGTTAGTTCGGTCGCAGTCAGATCATTTTTCCCAGTATCCGAGGTCGTTTATTTTCATCTGTACTGCGGGTCCCATTTCTAGCATTGTATCAGGATGCCTGGCCATCTCGCTCACGGATGGAGATGCATGAATTGCAATGTTCCGAGCTTTCTGATGAGTACAAGACGTGACTGATGCAGGATAGGGAGAAGAATGATAAAGAAAAAGGGAAACAGGCAACAAAGAGGAGAAAGATTTGAGGACCTCTCCTTTATTTTAAAATTTCACAGCTTTCTTTTTTATTCTTGTTTGTAGAGTTTAGGACTTCCGTGCCCTCCCTTTTATTTTTCAAAAATTGTGTAACTCTGATCAAAGTAATGAAAACTCTTGCTTTATGTTTTAGATGGTTTAAATTTATCCAAAAATTTTTTTATGACTTTATTATTAAAATTTAAAAATTAATTTGTATTGGTCTTACTCAGATTCAAAGATAGTTAAAAACAAAGAATGTGGCTGGACTTCTTAAAAGAAGCTACCTACGTATCCTGAAAAGATGAAATCAGGCTATAACGTAGTTCGGGCTCGATTTTCACTCGGGTATTGACACTCTCCTTTTGTGATGTCCTAATTTTTGCCAAGGTCGCCCTTTCGGATTTTTGACCTTGCGGGCTGCTCTTACTTTTATCTTAGTTTTCTTTTCGATTTTTGACTCAGCGAATTTTTTTTTACCTCAAGGATAGTACTTTTTTAGTTAATCGATGTTAACTAGAGTGGAGAATACATTGCCATTCAAATCCATAATAATGACTGCACTACCGGTCATGATGATTTTGATTAGAAATGGTCCAGACCAGTTTGGCTTGAACTTGCCTCTCGGGTCAAAGACAGGAGCTCTGATTTTCTTAAGAACCAGATCTCCTTCTCTAAGATCCCGGGTCTTGACCTTCTTATTGAATGCTCGAGCTATCCTTCTTTGGTATCCTTGTACATGAAACAAAGCCTGTAGTCTTTTTTCATCAAACAAAAGCAATTCTTCCATCCGGTTCCTCTGTCATTCTGCTTATGAAATATTGGCTTCGGCCACTACTATTAGTGAAGGGATTTCCACCTCAATGGGAAGCACGGCTTCCATCCCGTATACTAAAAAGTATGGCGTAGTTCCTGTTGAAGTTTTGATCGACGTCCGGTATCCCCAAAGCGCAAATGGTAGATGTTTCGACCAATCCTTATGTGAGCTGATCGTCTTTTACAGGATTTTCTTGATGTTCTTATTTGTTGCCTCGACTGCCCCATTGGTATGCGGTCGATATGGTAAAGATTTGTGAGCCACTATATGGTATTCTTCGAAAAGATCCAAGACCTCTCCTTGAAAATGTGAGCCATTATCCGAGATAACCTCGTGTGGGACCCCATACCGGCAGATAATGTTTTGCTTGATAAACTTAGCAACATGAGTGGCTTTCAATACTGAGTAGGAGGTTGCTTCCACCCACCTGGTAAAGTAGTCAATGGCCATGGTGACCACTTGAATTCCTGTCCATTTGACGCCTTCGGTGTTACTCTTCCGATCACATCAATACCCCATTTTGAGAACGGCTATGGTGACGTCAGGTTATACAGATGAGACGGGGGAATGTGCATAACGTTTGCATGAATCTGACACTTATAACATTTTTGCACGAACTATATATAGTCTGTCTCCATTGTCATCCAAAAATACCCTTGTCATTGGATCTTCTTAGCTAACATGTTTTCGCTCATGTGTGGCCCACAGACTCTTGCGTGAGTTTCCTTCATCATCTTTTGACCTTCTTTATTGTTGACGCACAGCTTATTAACCCCATAATGCCCTCGTTTATATAGTTCACCACCGCAAATGACGAATTGTGCAGATAGTCTTCGTATCGCCCTTTTGTCCTTTTTGTTGGCAAACTTGGGATATTCTCCTTTCTCCATAAAGTTCTGGATATCGAAATACCATAGAAGGTCGTCAGTGCTTTCCTCGATCGCGGTCGTCGTCTCGTATGCCGACTTTCTTTTCGATTCGATTATCAAGGGTCTCATTCAGACCCCGGGTGGTATGTCAATCATGGATGCTATGGTGGCCAGTACGTCGGCGAACTTGTTCTGCAGTATTGGCACATGAGTAAAGATCACTGACTCGAAACACAGTATCAGCTTCACTAGCTCTTGATGATAGAGTCTCAGCGTCCCTCACCTTCCATTCTCCTTTTGCTTGTGAAACCACCAGTGCTGAATCTCCAATGACTTCCAGTTTTCTTGCCCCTAATTCTAAGGCTGCCTCCAATCCAGCCAAGCATGCTTCGTACTCAGCCTAATTGTTGGTAACTTCAAAATTGAGCTTCAAGGACAAAGGGACGTGTGATTCATCAGGAGTGACAAGAAGGACTCCTATTCCATAGCCATATCGATTGGATGCGCCATCAAAATATAAAGTCCACTTGTCATTCCCGACTTTCATCAGTTGTTCGTCAGGAAACTAGAACTCCGTGTCTTCACCCCTCCAACTGGTTGGTCGGCTAAGAATTCTGCCACTGCTCTACCATTGACTGACTTCTGGGTGACATATCTAAGGTCGAATTCTGATAACAACAGCAACCATCGAGCCAACCTTTCTGTCAGTGTTGGCTTTTCAAACAGGTACTTTAACGGGTCCATCCAATAGATGATATTCACTGTGAAAGACAACATGTGATGCCTCAGTTTTTGGGAGACCCAAACCAAGGCCCAGTATGTCTTTTCCAGTGCTGTGTATCGTATTTCTGATCCCGTCATCTTCTTACTTAAGTAGTAGATAGCTTTTTCAATTCCAGTTTCACCTTCTTGTGCCAGCATACATCCCATAGCCGAATCAGTCATTGACAAATAGAGGATCAATGACCTATCAGGTTCGGGAGGAGCTAGAACAGATGGATTTTATAGGTACTGTCGTACAGTATTAAACGCATCTTGGTATTTCTGATCCCATTCGAACTCGACTCCTTTCTTCAGTAGACGAAAAAGCGGCTCACAAGTAGTTGTCATCTTTGCGATGAATCGACTGATAAACTGTATCTTACCTAGAAAGCCCCTGACTTCTTGCTCGGTATTTGGAGGAGGCATTTCTAAGATTGCCTTGATCTTTGAAGGATCGACTTCAATGCCTCGTTGAGTGATCATAAACCCAAGCATCTTTTCAGCGGTAACCCCGAAGGCATACTTTTGTGGATTGAGTCGTATCTTGTATTTCTAAATCCTTTTGAAAAACTTTTATAGTGCTACAATGTGACCATCCCAATCCTTAGACTTAACTATCATGTCGTCCATGTACACTTCGACCTCCTTATGTATCATGTCATGCAGTAAAGTAGTGGCAGCCCTCTGATAAGTTCCCCCTGTTTTCTTCAAGCCAAACGGCATTACACGATAGCAATAGGTGCTCTAAGGTGTGGTGAATGTTGTTTTTTCTTTGTCTTCGGGATCCATGAGAATCTGGTTGTACCTGGAGAAGCCATCCATGAATGACAGCAAGGCGTGCCCTATTGTACTGTCTACTAAGACGTCAATGTGTGGTAGTGAAAAATCATCTTTTGGGCTAGCCTTGTTGAGATCTTGAAAATCTATGCAGACTCGGATACGTCCGTCCTTCTTCAGTACTAGAACAATATTAGCCACCCACTTTGGATACTCGGTTATCATCAGGAACCCAGCGTTGATCTGTTTAGCAACTTCTTCTTTGATCTTTAGAGCCCATTTTGGCAGGATCCGTCTCAACTTTTGTTTGACCGGTTTAGCATCAGGGTATAAGGGGATATGGTGCTGGACAATATCAGGATCAATTTCGGGCATATCCTCATAAGACCATGCAAATACATCATTGAATTCTTTTAATAAAGTTATTAATTGTTCTTGTTCAACTAAGGATAAAGAAGAACCAATTTGCACATTTTGTAGGTTAGTTTCATTATCCAGATTTATTAACAAAGTTTCTTCAATTATAGGTTGGGAACGTATTTCTCCTTCTCTTTTTATTAAAAATTTTATTTCTTTGGGGATATCCTCGTCGAATTTAAAATCATCGAAAAGCATATGAAATAAATCAAACAAAATAGAGTAACCGGAAATTTCATTCATTTCATTGAAGAAAGATGGAATTACAAACTCAAAAGCATAAACAGGGAGAGTTGCACAAACAAACGTGCCCTCAACCACAGACTCTGACTCGAACTCAGACTCAGGACAGACAATATGTACATCACAAGACTATGATTTAGTTCTTCACTTCCTTTGTAGTTGCATCGACTATAAGCTGGGTGCAGTCGGCTGGTGTGCTGAAGCCCATCATGAAACAGTCTGGGTCAGTTACGTGCAGCTATGACATCTTTTCAATGAACAACACTCCCATGCTGATTCCATCAAGCCTGTCGACCCAATCTTCCTCTTGAATCTTCTTTCCTTCCTCTTTCTCTCTCATTGTCTCTTCCTCTTCTGTATCAGATAATTGATGGATGAAGAATATCTCTAGCCTTGGTAACTTTTGATTGGTTTTCTCGTCGATCCATGGCTCTAAAAAGCCACAGTATGAGAAGTCTTCTCTTTCTTTAACAAAGTACCCATTGAGAGTTCCTGAATAATTAGCCTTCTATCTCCTTTTAGGCTCTTCCAAATCTTCTCCCGTTAATTTGTATCCAACACTAAAACGGTAAGAAGCCAACAATACTTGGACAGGTTCAGGAATTCCTTGCTGATTGTGCCCTAGTCCCGTACCAAGAAAGTAGGACATTTGCCTCATCATCGTGATTACCCTTGGGTTGACGTACCTCTCTTCCTCATTCATTAGCATCTGGACAGCCTGTGCTTCATCAAATTGGATACCACTTAATGGCACGTCCCCCTTGCAATGCTGAACCTCTACGAGAGTTGAGCCTTCTCCTCTTGGGGGTTAGATGTTGTCTTCTCCATGGATAGTCAAAACTGCCCCGTCCTTTATTAGTTTCAGCTTTTGGTGAAGAGTTGACGGCACCGCCTGGACATTCGGGTCATGTAACCATGGCTTGCCTAGCAACAGGTTGAAAGAGGCCAGTATGTCCAGTACGTGAAACTCAACCGATGTCTCCCAAGGCCTTACTGATAATGCAAAGGATACCAAACCTAGCACATCTCTCCTCGTATTGTCGTAGGCCCGGACCCCTTGATTACTGGGTGTGAAAAGTTTTGGCTTTAGTCCCAAGCAAACTGCTGTTCTAAGTCGGCAAACAATTAATGCGGGCCCATTATCAATAAGAGTCACCGGGACCCACTTTTCCAAGCATTTAACGGTTATGTGTAGGGGTTTGTTGTGATTCTTTCCCTCCGCTAACAGATCTTTATTAGAGAAGGAGATGACTTTTGGCTCTACAGCTGGTGGGATGAGTCCAACAAGTTGCTCCGGGGTTGCGGCTATTGAAACACTGGCCTTATTCAAGACCTTCAGCACGGCTTGTCTATGTTTGTGCGAGGCCATTAATAAGCCCTAAATGCTTACGTTGGCCTGTGTCTTTTTGAGTTGCTTCAACACAACGTCATCCTCTTCTTCTTGTTCTTTCTCTTTTCCTTTCTCGCTTGGCTGCCCTTTTTCCAACTGAGTCGGCTTGAAATGGCGTCCACTCCTGGTTAGGTGTTCCACGCCGTCCTCCGAATCCCACAATCTCGGCATTATACTCTCGGCCTATCTTACTTTGTCTATGCATAAAGGGCTTTCAAATGCCCACAGACCTTCTAACCTGCCGGCCACTGCTCTTCTCTTCTTTCTTCATCATCCTCAATAGCCCATGTATTATCAACTTCTTTCCAAATGTCTTCTCTGATAAAATCCACCTGCTGTTCCCGAGCGGCCTAGAAATCGGTCCACTCTGCTCTGTCTGATTTCAGCATGACCCTTACCAGCCAATAGGACTACATCTCATTGACAAATATCTCCTCTTCAAAAAGTTAGGAAAGAGTGATGCCATCAAGCACGTGGCCAAACCCATAAGCTCGGGTCGGGTAATCCAAAGGCCAATCATCTTCTTCGTTATGCTCCTCTTCTTCTTGTTGGATTGCTGGAAATGTTGTCTGATACCATTCCCAAGCACCATCATTCCATTCCTTCATCCTGTCCTAGCTGTCTCTAATCATGATAAATGAGCATACTGTCTGATCCTCAATAGATGAAACACGAGGGTGTGGCAGACACGCTGAACAGATATACTGACTCGGATCTTTTGATTCTCCTAGAGACATGTAATTTACCTCAGCCTGCTTAGCATGGTTTAGCAAAGGGTTAGTCGTGACATTCGATTTTGGAGTCTTAAGGGCGGGACCAGCTTGTTGTCAATGAGGTTTTAGATCTTATGTCGGAGTCTTAAGCACTTATCAGTTAAATGTCCGTGACCTTGGTGGAAGGCACAGTATTGAGAAACATTAAACCGCGGTGGTAGGGGATCAGGTACGGGCATGGGGTTTAACGGCTTGATAAGCCCTTTCTCGACGAGTCGACTCAGGGCGGTGGATAATGAAATGTTGAGGAGAGTGAACACCCTCCTTGGCCTTTGTTGTTGTTAACCGTTATCTGACCGTTGGGTATTATTGGATTGTTGGGCGGAAGAGGAAGGGTTCAGCAGGTTTACCTCGTTTGAACGAGACATGAGGTTGGTGGCAACGGACTGATTTTGGTTGTTTGCAGGGAAGGTTCTTCTAGGTTTCTAGCTAGGTTCAACTTTCTTGATATTCCCAAACTGAATGGCGTCTTCAATCTGAACCCCAGTATTGAACAGCTGTTCAAAGGTAGAAAGCGGTTGTGTGATAAGGTAGCACTTTAGAGGGGACTGTAGGTTCTTCACCACTATTATCACTTGTTCTTTCTCAGTGGGCCGATTTGTTATTTTGGAAGCTTTGCCCCTCCACCGGGTCAGGAAGTCAACAAACGATTTCTGGTTCTCCTGGCGAGTTGTTTCTAGCTCTCGAGTGGTTACATCTAATTGGACATTATAGCTATACTGACTGATAAAGGTCGTAGTTATATCTTTCCAAATCCTGGTCTTAGGCACCTCCAAAGAAAGAAACCACCTTTGTACAGCCCCAGAAAGTGATCGGTGGAAAAGTTAGGCCTTGAGCTGATCATCAATCCCCATGGGGGAGAGTTCCAGTGTAGATCTTTAGCTGAATCCGGGGGTCTCCAGTACCATCAAATTTCTCTTTCTCTGGCATTTTAAACTCTTCGGGCAGTTTTACATCTGGAAATAGGCACAAGCCACTTACATCCAGCATGTATTCTTTTATACCTTTAACCTTTCTCAGCACATTCTCCATTTGGTCGATCTTTTTTGCTAGTCATATTCCCTAGACTGGGTAGTGTTATCTTCTTCTACCACCATCGGGTGAGGAGCCCGGGGTGGCACAACAACTTGTGGTGCATCTTGTGCCTGGTTATCATCCCAAAAGTCTTTGATGTTCTCATTGGAATTCTCTGGCTGTCCATTCACAACGGCATACGAGCCTGAATCGCCCGGATCTGCGCTTGACATTGGTTTTGAGCTTGGTTCTGCTGATCCACAGCTCTCTGTATCTCAGTAATAGCTCTCATCAGAGCTATCAAATTAACTTCATTCTCTGCCATTTTCGACGACTCAGCTGGCAGTTCAGATACTCTATAAAGTCTACTTGACCCTGATCTTACCCAGACACGTATTGGTTGTACTTTTTTTGGCCCAATGGTAAACCCACAGAGAAACCTGAATTCCAAAAGAAAAATAATCAGTATCAAAACACTTCCCGAATGAGAATTCTGACGACATATAGCAAAACATTCCAGATACGCGAAATAGCAAACCATAGGAAGATAATAACGGAAGCTAAGATAATGCACCTGGTGGGCTCGTACTAGCAGCATAATAGAAGGATGACCCAAAAAATCAAAATGATGAATAAAAAGGGGATCAAATAAATTCTAAAGGGAAGGTTAATCTAAACA
>JAULJZ010087165.1:0-12430 GCA_032270985.1 Heliamphora pulchella
TATATTACTTGTATAAAAAGTATTGGGTTAAAATAATGCTTAATTTATACATCTTTTTCTTATTATTAAGCATAAAAAGGCAAAAAGTAGCATTTTGAGCACATTCTCCTAGGTGGCCGCCCATGCAGGGGCAATTTGGTTATTTTTGTTGTTATTTTGTATTTTATTAATTAATTGTATATAAATATCTGATTGTGGGTGTCCACATGTCAAATTTGGAATTTTTAGGACTTTTTGCTGTATTAGGGTTAAAATGGTCATTTTACCTTCATTATGAGAATTTTTTATTTTTACTTTAATATTTTATGTTATTTACTTAATTTAAGCTGTTCCATGACTTTTCTGAGTGTTAAGACTTTGCCTCTGAGTATTTGGTGTCTTTTAGAATTTTTAGGTCAAATTTAGGGTTTTGGGTTACTTAGGGTTTCCCTTGTTCATGTAGCGACCTAGATTCTCATTATCTATCTGTCGCTAATACCAGGGTTTGGGTTAGAACACTCTACTGGTAGTTACAGTCCAGGCTGTTACAACTAAGGTCCAGGCCGGGTTGTTACAATCTAGGTGGTTACTACAAAGGTCCAGACCAGAGTGTTACATATCGTGCCTTTATCGATTGTGATCGACAGAGGGTATCGATTTGTATGCTGAAGGGTGATTGCTTTTGTTTCCTGGGCAATCGGGACAAGGATTTGGTGACTATGCCCGGTGTTGCTAGGAATCGAGGGAATTTGGGTTTTCTCTTTTCTGTTCTCATGTTGGATGAGATGATTGGGATTCGAGGGGAGTTTCCTCCAGTGGTTTGTGATTACCCAGATGTCTTTCTTGACGATCTATTCGAGTTGCCACCAAGTCGTGAGGTATAGTTTTCTATTGATCTAGTTCCAGGAGCTGCTCCCATTTCTATGCCATCTTACCGTTTTGCACCTGCTGAGTTGTGAGAACTCAAGGTACAACTTCAGGAGTTACTTGATAAGGGCTTTGTACGTCCGAGTACGTTACCGTGGGGAGCTCTAGCTCTTTTTGCTAAGAAAAAGGATAGGTCCTTGAGGTTGTGTATAAACTACCGGAAGCTGAATTAGATAACGGTGAAGAATATGTATCCTATGTCGAGGATTGATGACTTGTTTGATCTGTTTTAGGGGTCGAGTTGCTTCTCAAAGATTGATTTGAGGTCAGGGTACCATCAGTTGAGGATTAGGGACGAGGACATAGCGAAGACCGCCTTTCGGACTCGTTATGGTCACTATGAGTTTTTGGTTATGCCGTTCGATTTGACAAACACTCCTGTGACGTTTATGGGTTTCTTGAACTGTATCTTCCATCCATATTTGGATAGCTTTGTGGTTGTGTTCGTAAATGATATCTTTATCTATTCACCCACGAGGGAGAGGCACGAAGAACACCTGCATATTGTTCTACAGATTTTGAGAGAGCATCGCTTGTATGCAAAGTTTGAGAAGTGTGACTTTTGGATGTCTGAGGTAAGATTTCTTGGACACGTGGTATCGAAAGATGGAGTAATAGTGGATTCTTCGAAGACTGATGCAGTGATGGATTGGGAACGGCTGAATAATGTATTTGAGATCTGCAGCTTTCTAGGTTTGGCAGGCTACTACTGGGGATTCGTGAAGGACTTTTCTAGACTTGCCGCACCGATGATGCGTCTTACGCAGAAGGGAGTCATGTTCATGTGGAGTGAGCCCTGTGAGTTGGCGTTCCAAGAGTTGAAGAAGAGGTTGACTAGTGCACCAATGTTGGTTATTCCAGAACGAGGTTTTGGGTATATAGTGTATTACAATGCATCACATGACAGTTTGGGTTGCGTTTTGATGTAGGAAGGTAAGGTTGTGGCTTACGGATCTCAGAAGTTGAAGCCTCATGAGAAGAACTATCTGACACATGATTTGGAGTTGGCAGCCGTAGTCTTTGCCTTGAAGACATGGCAGCACTATCTTTATGGTGAGCACTTTGAGGTTTTCTCCGAACATAAGAGTTTGAAATACTTATTTTCGAAGAAAGACCTGAATCTACGGTAATGACGATGGATGGAGTTGTTGGAAGCCTATGACTTTGATTTGTAGTACCATCCGGGGAAGGCTAATGTTGTAGCTGACGCTCTTAGTAGAAGATCTCATGGTTCGTTAGCTTCCATGGCTATACGAGAATCGGACATGCTTGGAGAAGTTGGTGAGTTTGATTTGTGTCTCGGGGAGACAAGGAGAGGTGCAACTTTATTTTCAGTAGTATCACAACCTACATTGGTTGCACATGTGCTAGAGGTTCAGTAGACAGATCAGGAGGCTCAAATGTTACGAGATCGTATTGCAAGTGGAAAAGACACTGTGGGATGGGTTGTGAGCCAAGATCAAAATTTGAGATTACCAGGGAGATTGTTTATACCAGAGTTGTGCCGTGCCGATGTACTGCATGATTTTCATCATTCTTGTTTTGTAGTGCATCCAAGAGGCACTAAGATGTATCACGATCTGTGCCGTTAATTCTGGTGGAAGGACATGAAGAGGGATGTGATGTAGTTTGTTTCTCGGTGCCTTACTTGTCAGCAAGTAAAGGCGGAACATCAGAGACCAGGAGGGTTGTTACAGCAGTTGTCGATATCAAAATGGAAGTGGGAGAACATCACGATGGACTTTGTATCAGGACTTCCTAGATCGTCGAAGGGACACGACGTTGTTTGGGTTGTGGTTGATAAGCTAACGAAGTCTGCACACTTTCTTCCTATTCGCATGAAGGATTTGGTGGACAGACTAGGTAGGTTGTATGTCCATGAGATAGTTCAGCTACAAGGAGTACCCGTGTCTATTGTTTCTGATCGAGACCCGCGCTTTACATTGCGCTTTTAGCAGAGTCTTTAGGTGGCTTTAGGGATGAGCTTGACGTTCAGCACTACTTTTCACCCACAGACAGACGGTCAGTCCGAGAAGACCATACAGATTTTGGAGGATATGTTGAGAGTCTGTGTACTTGATTTTTGGGGTTCTTAGAAAGATCAACTACTGTTGGCAAAGTTTGCATACAACAACAGTTATCAGTCCAGTATTAGGATGGCACCGTATGAGCCTTTGTATGGTAGGCCGAATGGGTCAACGGTGTGTTAGACAAACATGGGAGAAACCACAGTTTTGGGACCCAACTTGGTGCGAGAGATGACAGAGAAGATCGCCATGATTTTCTAACTTTTAGTGATAACTCAGAGTAGCCAGAAGAGCTATACTGATTAGAGAAGGAGACCTTTGGAGTTTGCAGTGGGGGACCACGTGTTTCTAAAAGTCTCGCCACGTAGAGGTTTGAAGATGTTTGGCCATAGCGGGAAGCTATCACCGCATTTTATTGGGCCGTTTGAGATCCTTGAAAGGATTGGGAAAGTGGCATACCGTCTGGCTTTACCACCTTAGTTGGCATCTGTGCACAACGTATTTCACGTTTTCATGCTTCAAAAATATGAGCCTGACCCGTCACATGTTCTGGATTGGGCTGAGTTGCAGGTGGATGAGGATGTTACTTATGAGGAGCGACCTATGAAGATTCTGGACACAAAAGAGCAAGTGTTGACAGGGAGGACGATTGCTTATGTCAAGGTCCTATGGCTTCATCACGGGGTTAAGGAAGCGACGTGGGAGCTTGAGTCCGGAGTTCATGCTAGATATTTGAAGTTGTTTGCCTTACAACCTTGTAATGAATTTTGGGGGCAAAATTTCTTAGGCAAAATTCATTAAGGGGGGAGAGTTGTGAGACCCGGTTTTGTTTCTTTTTTATTATATGTATATACGACGTGTTGGTTTTGCTTATTTGTTTAGAACAACATGTGCTATATGTGTTTTTACTGTTTAAAAATGCATGATATGTTGTTTTATGTTCTTAGTATGTATTTGGTTGGTTTGTTTCGAGCCCGTGTGTGAAGTGATGAAGTTTTTTTGGTTGGTTAAGGGATTTCAGTCTACTGATGTTGGAGGATCAGTCGACTGACTGGGCACTAGAATGTGTTCGTGTATTCCAGTAGCCTTTCAGTCGACTGAACCCATTCAACTGAGTTGAGTCGGCAGTGGTTCAGTCGACTGATGGGGAGATCTCAGTCGACTGACTTGAGGTGGTGGGGTGTTTTTGGCATTTTCAATAGCTATTCAGTTGACTGACTTGGTGGGTTCAGTCGACTGAATTCCTGTACGGGACTGAGCCTACAAATATCAACCTCTTGGAAGATATTTTTATAACTTAGCTTCTTGAGTAAGTTTCTTTTTCCTCCACCTTCTCTCTAGACTTTTAGGGGGCCCGAGCTGTTTTTGACGATCAATTAGTGGATCCGTGCTATCCACGCCATGGGCTTTGCTTCCATCCGGACAGAATCTCCTTTCAACGAAGTTCAATTTTCGAGCCGTCGAGTTCTTGACTCACTGAGGTAGGATCCTAGACTACGTTGTCTTTAAAGGGTGCTACATGCGATTATACGCTTTTCTACCGGTTGAAAATGCTTTAAATGTCGTATTTTCTGTTTAAACCATGTTTGTTCGGATAAAAACCATGTTTTACGCTTTTTCTTGGTTTATTACATGATATAGACGTGTGAATGTCAGTGGTTTTCAAAAAAGTAGTTTTAAAAACGGAGAATTTATAAAAATCTTGAAAACTGTGTTTTAGAGGTTTAGAGCTAACTCTCGGGGTTGAGTCTCAGTTTTTAAACGTTTTGAAAGAAATGGTGGAAACATTTTGAAATTGTTGTTCGATCTCTAAGGTTGATGGATGACGTGGCGGATAGCCATTGGATCTGTTTATACATGATTAATGTATAATTGTTTAAATGTTTTCGTAGTCGAGCTACGTGTTAGTTTTTAGATGATTCTATTGATGTGCCGGGATAGCAGGTGTATTGGGCCGCCATTGATCCTCGGTGATAGTTCAAAAACTTGCGCAGGTTGGTGCTTCGTTCCTTCTGGTTAATCCCCGTAAAGAAGTGGTGGGTGCTTTATTCCCTCGGTTTTAGCCTGTAAAGAGGTAGTTTACGTTGTTGTGACTTCGTGTAGAACTTGTTATTACTTAGTAGGTCTTAAATGACTCAGGACTAGGGTAATAGGCAGGAGTCTATAGTTGTTACCTCTGTTCTGGGTGTGACAAAGTTGGTACATAGGATCTTTTCTCGGTTGTGTGATGCGAGTGAAAACAAAATTTAACGTTTTGTTACTATTTTTCTATAATTGTGAAACGTTATTTGCATTAATTGAAATGCCTAGTTTTAAGGATCAAAAACCTTTTCGAGGCCCGTGTGAGTCGGGTGAAAACTTGAGGTTTTATGAAGTAAAACCATTTTGAGGCTCATGTGATTGAGTCAACTTTATGCTATATGATTCCATATTCTGCTTTACTGTATTATAGTTAGTTTCTATTGGACTTTGGCTCACGTAGTGGGATTTGTGAAAACCTTTTTCAGGTGTAGATGAGCACGGAGAGTTAATCTAGAGGAGCCCGTGGTGGTGGAAGACTTTTGTTTAGTTTTCGTTTTTGTTTTGCAAACATGTAATCTTACATGTGTTGCCTGTTTCTGGAGGCGTATTTTGTAAGCCTTGAGGTGATATATTATGCAAGTATGGAAAAGTATGTATGTTGTATTGAGAGATGAATCTTGGGTACTCTTTTTGATTCCAAAAGCTGTATTTTTGTTGATTGTTTTACAAATAAAAACCTATTTTTTAACAATTGATGGTTCGGTGGGCTTTTCACGTGACCCTGGATTTTGGGGCGTGACAATACTCATTCCATAGCCCAACACGGAGAGCACACATTTTTAGTTTCTCTCAGAAACATCGATGGGTGGGCCTCCCAAGAGCACGCTTTTACGGAGATAAGCCCAAAGGAAGGTCCTACATTACATTGCGTAAGTTTTCAATCTTTCACCGAGTAGATACTCGAGTCCAAACTTAATTATTCATTCCATTCACACGGTACCTTAAATAATTAATTTACATTTAAACCCACACGAGTCCAATTGTAAACCCAGTTCCTCTCGCTAAACCTAATGCCATTAAGGTTTCAATTATCAACAATTCAAATATCTTTATTATTCTTAAATCAACAAAGGAAGATACAATCAAATGCCATATCACATGCCATTATTCACATCCCGTAATTTATGAAATTTATCAAATTTCCAACCCAATGCTACCCCATTTTCATCCATTCCCAAGATTCATGAAATTAACTTATCATTGGGTTGGGACAAGCTCCAATTTATCAAAATTTTAACAAATTTCATCATTCGGGTCTAACAACCCAAAAACTCTCAAATCTCCATGATTTTGACAATGATCAAACCTTAACTTTCCAACAAACAAGTTAAAGGTTCCCACATGACATAATCAAGGTTAAGACACCACAAGTTAACTAAAATCATTAGATTTAACATGTTCTAGCTTCAAACCCTAACATAGGGTTTCAAAACACAAGTTTTTCCATGTTTTCATGTAAAATCTCAAAAATACAACTCATCTTGAACAAATTTTCATAAATAGTCATAGATCCAATCTCTTAGGTGCTCAAATCACGAAAAACAAGCTACTAGCAAACTCCACCCGAAAGGAACACCAACTGATCAATGGAAGTGAGGTTCTTGACGCCAAGAGATATCCTCCAATGCTTGACAATGAATGAATGAGCAACGGATGATCTCTAAGGAAGGTAGGAGAGCTCAAGGAAGCTCTCAATGTGGATCTAGGGTTTTGGTATCAAGTTAGAGAGAGAGAGAGAGAGGGTGAGAGAGAAGAGAGAAATGAAAGAAAAACAACTCAATCCCGAACTTAAAGTTCTCCTCTATTATAGACCACTCAATCGGTCTCTCATTGGAAGGTACTCCAAGGAAAGAAATTATATATAGTTTCTCAATCTTGTTCCAACGCCTCAAGGCTAGTTCAACAACCAACAATAATTATTTTCATGAATATTCAAACATATAATTATTATCAACAATCATAATCATGATCAAATTTTAAGTCTTTTCCAAAATTAAACATTTCACCAAACACGTCGTAACAAATTTTAATTAACCCTTTTAATTTTACAAGAGACCGGGTCCCTACAACCTCCCTCACTTAGAAAATTTTGTGCCCAAAATTAGGCATACATCATGAATCAAACTAGGGATGGCAATTTCCCCCGCGTCGTCCCTGCCTCGTTTTGTAGGATTTTTTCCGCCTCCGATAACAAACGGGGTGGGGACGGTATTTGCTCTCCCCGCCCCATTTTCCCTGTCCCGCCCCCGATTACATAAAATAATTATTTTTAAATATTAATATATGTATAAAATATATATTTTATAAATATAATAAGTCTAAAATATTAAAATATTATATTTATCTTTAATTTTTTTTTATTTCTAATATTTTATATATTTAGTTATATTAATTCATCAACTATTATTCTTTATTTATTATATTATTTATAACTTTTATTAATATTACTCTTTTAAACTTTAAAAATAATACCCGAAATATCCCCGTACCCCGTTCCCTGCTACTTCCTTGATATTTTTTCCCGTCCCCGTCCCGATCAAAGAGGGGATGGGGATGGGAGAACTAATCCCCAGCCCCGCCCCGCCCCGCCCCGTTGCCATTCCTAAATCAAACAACCCGGGGTACTACTCACAAACTTCTGACTCTCGCTCCTAAGTCGCTTCCTCAACCCCGTGGTAAAGCCACAAAACTATAACGGATGAGATGGTCCTCCATTGTAGGACTTGTTCCTGGGTGTCGAGGATCCTCATTGGTCTCTCCTTGTTGGTAATGTCATTGTCTACCCTTAATTCAGTCTAATCCAACACATGGGATGGGTCCGGCTCATACTTGCGTAACATGGACACATGGAAAACGTTATGCACATATGCTAGCTGTGGCGGCAAGGCAAGGCGATAGACCACTTCTCCGATCCTATAAAGGATCTCAAATGGCTCGATAAAATGTGGTGACAGCTTTCCACTCTTCCCGAATCTCATCAAGCCCTTCCGTGGTAAAACCTTCAAGAACACATGGCCTCTCACCTTAAACACCAATGATCTCCTCCTCTTATTTGCATGACGATTCTGACGAGTTTGCGCGGTCATTAAACATTTACAAATTTTGATGACCTTCTCCATGGTCTCACATATAAACTTAGGCCCCAACACAGTCGTCTCCCCAATGTTGGCCCAACAAACGGGTGGCCTACAAGATCTGCCATACAATGCCTCATAAGGCGTCATCTCAATGCTCGACTGGTAACTATTATTGTAGGCGAACTCCACTAATGGCAAATGGTCATCCCATAATCCACGAAAGTCTAGAACACAGGCTTGCAACATATCCTCGAGTATCTAACTAGTGTGTTCTAGCTGGCCATCTATTGAGGATGGAAAGCAGTACTGAGTAGTAGGTTAGTCTTCATGGCTGACTACAGACTCTGCCAAAAGTGTGAAGTAAAGCGGGTATCTCGATCTGAGAGAATAGAAATTGATACTCCGTGAAGTCTAATAATCTCACTCACATAAACGTTGCTAACCTTATCAACAGAATCAATCATACGGATATGAAGGAAGTGTACGGATTTAGTCAATCTGTCCACCACAACCCAAATGGCATCATGCCCCATCGGCAACCTAGGAAGTCCCAACACAAAGTACATGGTAGTATTCTCCCATTTCCACTCGGACACTAGAAATGGCTGCTATATACTTGCTAGCCTCTGATGCTCGGCCTTAACCTGTTGGCAAGTAAGGCAATGTGTAATAAAAAGAGCAACATCTTTCTTCATGCCCCTGCACCAAAACTATCTACGCACGTTGTGATACATCTTAGTGCCACCGGATGCACCGCGAGGCGAGAATAATGAAACTCACGAAGCATATTGTCATGACACAACTCCCGTACAAAGATTCTCCCTACAAATCTCAAACTCTGGTCAAAGTGTATAGTCCACTGCTTGGCATCCTCGCCACTCAAAACTCGATCTCTAAATAATAAGCTCTCCGAACCTACCACTGATCCTCCATAACGCGATGAATGAGGGCGGGCTGAGACACCGCCGTAAATAATGTAGTACAATCACCGGATTTACCAAGGAGTAGGTTGTACTCACTAACCTCCCTAAGCATGCTCTACTCTCTCATGGCAATATGAGCTAAAGAGCTCAAAGACTTTTGGTTGAGAGCATTGGTCACCACGTTGGCCTTACCCGGATGGTACTACAGGTCAAAGTCATAATCTCCCAAAAACTCCATCCATCTCTTCTGATGCAAGTACAAGTCCTTATGTAAAAATAGGTACTTCAAGCTCTTATAATCAGAGAACACCTCGAAGCGCTCTCCATATAGAGAATTCTATATTCTGTTAGGTTTTACTTTAGATCTTAGGATTTTGTTCCCGTTTTGGGGTTCTAGTCTTTGTGGGTTTTCGTTGCTAATTTCCATAATCTGAAATCGGGTACTTTTATATATATATTCATGAGTTAGTGTCTGTTGTAGAAAATAGATGAGGATTACCTCGAAGACTTTCGTGCAAATAGAGAGAATTCAGAACTTGCATGTAAGTTGTTAGGACTAAGATTGTTGATGACTTCTAGAGTGATTATGGGAGAATTTTATGGTATTTTCGTAATAGGTGTGTAGCTTAGCATGGATTTACCAATTGTGGGGTGTCTCGGGCTAAAAGTGTAATTATCTAAAAGTTCAGGGTTAAACGTGCAACAATTGAAAATTATGAAATATTAAGCCTTTGCGTATATTTTCTTCTTAATTATTGAGTTGGCACTTAGCTTTCCTATTTATTGGACTTAGAGCCTAGTTATTTGTGTACGTCTTCGATTTGAGTCATTTTTAAAATTTTGTTAATGTTCTTGGACCCAATTGTAATTCTCCATTTTCTTATGTGGTTCTAGGATTAAGTGATGTCTTTTCTTCTCTAGGGTTTTCAATTCCGATATCTGGTTCTAGGCTTAATCCTTCAGGATTCTTGCTCTTGATCTAACCCTAATTTAAAAATCTAGTTTCAGTAGATTTAATGTTATAAATCCAGAGACTTAAAAATTGGGTCGTTACAATCTACCCCCCTTAAAACAAATTTCATCCCCAAAATTTTCAAGTGTGCCTTTCTTTCAAAAGTGCTATTGTTGAATTGTTCGCATAGTGCCATTATACTCTCAGCGTAACTCTTGTGTCTATTCTAGGCTGTGACACAACGTTGACGGATCAGCTTGATCTTCCCGGTTGTCTCATTTGCGTGGTCTGGCCTTAACGGAATGATCTTCCCACTATCTAATGTCTAGATTTGTCTTGTCGGCATGTAGAGTTTCGGATGCCTCTTCTATTGCGTAAATCATTCTCCGATTGGTAGCCAATCTAGGGCCAAGCAAACGTGATGAGGAAGGATGGTTGGTGGTAGTAGTTTAGTCTCGCAAGTCTATTGTCGTTTGGTACAAGATCCCATATGTTGTCTCCCTTGTTGTTCTTTCCAGCTAGCTTGTGAGTACGGCTTGATAGGAACGAATCGCCTCAATGATTTCCCATTACTAGAGTTACTCTTCTTTTGGTTCTAAATCCTTCTTCAATCTGCCAACACTAATTCAGCTACTAGTGCTGCCTGTATGACTTGTGCATAAGTGGGAAGCTGCATACAGACGATCCTTCCCCTAATTGATGGCTCCAGGCTCCACTCAATCTTTCCCAATTCTGACTCTTCATCTAGTATAACGGCTACAGCAAAGCGGCTCAACTCCTCGAAGCGGTTAGCGTACTGGGTTACTGTAATCGATCCTTGTTTAAGTTCCAGGAATTCTCAGATCTGCCCCTAACGGAGGGGAGTGGGAAAATACTTCTCCAAAAATAACCCTTTGAACTGATCCCATGTTAAGGCTGCCACGTCTTGGGTGTTGTTGATCATAGACCACTAATGGTTCGCTTTTCCTTCCAATAGGTGAGTTGATAAAGCTACCCGATCTGCCTCAACTTGAACTCCCATTGAGTAGAATAACTTCTTAATGGCCCTCAACCACTCATCGGGCACTTTTGATTCTACTCCTCCTCTAAACGTAGGGGCTTGCTGTCTTCCAAGCTTCGATAAGAACCACGCTCTATTACGCACATGGGGACAGTTAATGCTGGTGGCAAGGTCTCTTAAAACTTGGGCAAATCCAGGTGCTTCATCATCTATCGGTCCACTAGTTTGTCGGTGGTGGTTGGGTCGTCTACCAGCCATCCTAAGAAAAAAGGAGAGTCTTATGATTTAGGGGTTGTTTCAATTCTTGATTATTTTCACGTTTTGGGATTTTGAGCAGTTAAGTTTGAGGTTCTTTTAGCAAGCATTAAGTGTAAGATAACTTATGGGAATTTTGTTTTTTAACAATACTTGTGTTTCATGTCATTCAAGCTTGGGTGCATAGTCAATACAAGGTTTCTAAAAGGTTCACAAAACACACATACAACATTGAAAGAAAACAAAAAATTCAACACGGAGCTTGCTAGGGCCTATCTAAAACAAATGCCGGCACTGCCTTGTGCTCCCAAAGGTTGTAGAGCTTCTTTTGGCTCCTGACGCTTTACTCTGACATGTTGGTATGTAGGGTTTGAGGGTCTCCTCCTATGACTGGATCGTTTACCAGGTAGTTAATCGTCCGAGGGTAAACTAAACGTGACAAGAAGTATGACGGTGGTGATTATCTAGTCTTGCAACCCGTCGTGGCTTAGTGGTTAAATCTTCATCAAATTCCAACCGTTCATTGTCGTGATCAAGATTCTTCGTTCTTAGACATTGAAGGCAAAATTCAGATTCTAACGTTTGATGAGATGGTTAGTGTATGTATCGATGCATGTGGATGTACTTCCTTTTCTTGCGTAGTAAGTCAAATGTCTTAAGCTCAATGTTGCCTCTTCTCTTCTTCTTTTTTTCCTACTGGTAATATAAACTTTGTTCCTCAATCTTTCGGATAGGTGGGTTAGCTACGAACTGGTCTGGACAAGTTCGAACTTTGTCATGTGGTGATGTCATTGGTTCCTCGGTGCAAAACTGTCGTCTTTAACTGTAGATCCTTGATGGCATCGTTCAATCCGTTGGAGCCTATGAATGAGACGTAATATCCTGACAACTACCATTACTCGCCTATCTATTGGGCAAGATTTTGAAGGTCAACCGAGGACAAACAAAAACATGTGTGGGGTTTAATAAAGATAGCCAGCTCAATTTTACTAGTCTCAAGGAAGGCTTTCCATAAGGCGGTGAATGGGTAAGCATTTAGTTAAGGATCTCGAATGACATACTAGGCTACATGAGATACTGTTGAGACTAAGGTGGCTAAAGGAAGGCAAACAAGTTCTTTACTGAGAATCAACGAGAAAAATTTTCCAAGATGGTTCAAAAGATGGATTAGGTTAGGTTAAGGTCATAGTTAAAGCAATCACCGTTGA
>JAULJZ010087186.1:0-12429 GCA_032270985.1 Heliamphora pulchella
CCCCCCTTGCCTTCCCGTGGGACACATACACCTCCCAAACACATACACGCGCCATCTTTTGGAAACAGGACTGTGGGGTGGAGCTGCAAATTTCTTTCATTCACAGTGCATAATGGCATTTCAAGTGATAGTTTCTCAACAAGTCTGAAATATGAATGTTCAGTGTAGAATTTGTCAAGGTAGTTCCCAAAACAAGTCTAGGGATTTTTATCCTAGGTGCCTTATCTGAAATCATGGCCCAAGAAAGGAACAGGACTTTGGTCAATTTGTATGTTTGGGTGAATTCCTAGTAACAAGAATATGCCAAGTCCATTTCGTTCGAGCACACACTTCACAGAGGAAGTGGTTCAAGGCCAAAATTTTGATTTTAATGGTATGGCAATACCATAAACAAGTTGTGACCTGTACTTTCTAACTGAGACGAACTGAGATGATTCTCATTGTTTGAACCTTTCAAACAGTCAACCAGTCATAATAAGAAGGTTTAGAAGTACCAATAATTGGTAAAACTTGCAGCATTGATGGTTCCGAGAAGAAAATGGGTTGCAGTAGTTGTGCTGTTTGACGCGACCCAAAAGGCTTTAGGTTCAGACTCCTTTTGGGTGTTGAACCACCAGTTCAGATATGAAATGGGGGATGAGAAAACTTGAAAGATGCCCATGGAAGTTCAGTAAGAATCACGACAATGGATGAAAATAGAGCTAGTGGCGCATGATGACATCAAAAGAAAGATCCAAATGGCATTGTCGCACAACTAAATGTTGACAAACCTCCAAAAGAAAACCTAGTGAGAATGTCCAACAGCATAATCTCTGGAGTTCGGGTGCCATGACAGGAAAAACAGACCTCTCCTTATACAGCCCAAAAAGAATTGAGAACATGGACTATTTCATAAGCTAGAACTACTCTATCATTAGTTAAGTTCTACCAGATCTTGGAAAAAAAGAAAACGAAAGGAATTTGCTATAACTGTTTTGTTTTTGTTTTTTTTTTTACTTTTACCAGTTACCACCGACTGCCTGATAAAGTCAAGCAGTTGAAGTGTTGAACCATCTGACTCCTGAAGCAGTATACTTTTCCTATGGGCTCCACAGTGGGACTAGGGTTGAAACTGGGATTAGCGCTGGGCTGAACAGATTAGGCAAACCTATTTTCCAACCATACAGATGGCTATAAATCTTGGCAGGAGAATATCATCGTGTGAAGTTTATGTTTGTATAGGCAACCTAGAAGTAAACCCCGGCAAGCAAACAATATCTAATGTGTCCTAGGTTTACAAAATATGAATAATGTTGACTCAAATTGGAGTACTTCAAGATAGAGCCCAAACTCCCAAAATCCAGCAGGTATACAATCTCAAGAAGATGACAAACAATAATCAATCATGCAGCCACGAAATAAGCAAAGATGTTAGGAGAGTAAACCAACTAACAGAACTTAATTCAAACCCTGTTAAGTAACAAACAGGAAGTTTCTTACATGCAAAAAGTTCATATTCAAACCAAAGTGCAGCACCAAGCAATGAAGGAAAGAAGGTTGCAGCGCCAGTAAATAAAAGAGGACAGCAGTAGCAGATGAGTGATCAGCAGTAGCAAAGGAGAGGAATAAATCAGTAGCAGCACCAGCGCAAGAGCAAAAGGCAATTACAGAAAAGAAGAAACAGTGTGTAGAGAGGGACAATTAGTATATAAAATAAAGAAGAAATAGAGGGGAAGTAGAAGAGGAAGAGGAGGAAGAGGAGGAAGAAGGTGGCAGCAATAACATCTGCTGAGAAGAAGATGCTGAAAATGGAGAAGATACAACAAAGAAAACCCGGATAAAGATGCAGACGAGAAATACAGAGATAAAGTATCAGAGAAAATAATTAACAGGGAAGGAGGGAAAAAGAAAAGGATAAGGTGAGAAATACCTACAACCGAGATGTGAAGCTGCAGATATATAACAGCAGCAGGGATGCAGAAGTGGAAGGAAAGGAAAGGGAAATAACAAAACAGTCAGGTATCTCTTGATTCTCTTCCATCAACAGTCCATGAAATGAGAAAGAAGTGGGATTTATACAGGGAACTTAAGCTAAAGCCTAATTCCCTTTGCTTGGGTGCCACCAATCGATAGGGCCATGTCAGAATTCAAGATAATTGAAGTATGTGTGGCACATCATAGGTAAATAAAGAAATAAATAAATAAACATACAATGATACAGTATATTGTCCAAACCAATATATATATATATATATATATATATATATATATATAAACAAACCAAAAACATAACTAATTTTAAAACTTAACTCTAAGCTACATCAAGATCCGATAAGGACAATCCTCTCGGCCACAATGACAAGCTAAAGACTTATGCAAAGCACAATTACAATTCGGGATATCTTGTGTTAAATCCGATTTAGCAATCTGATTCTGACAGGTGAGTAAATTGGTTCAAATGATAACAAAACCTCATACCCAAATCCCTAGCAAATCCACCTAATACATCAGAGAACATAACATGATTCTTTTAGAAACCAACTCAGCTTTATCCAAGGGATGGTCTAACTAATATGATACTGTACTTACATTTCATAAGTTACCTATTCTTTTGTTTTCTTTGCAGACTTATATTTTTGAGAAGTAAGAATTTATAAAAGGGCATTAAGCGAATGTCACCCGTATAAACTAGGAAAACCCCTTACAAAAAGGGAGAAGGACAAAGAGCTCCCACAAAAGGAGAAATGCAACAAAACCCTCCACAAAAAGGATCAACACACAGAAAAAGATTTCAAAAAATCATTTATATCATCCACTAACAGTGCTACTCGTTCAAACAGCCAGTTAAAGCAGGATACCATTCAATTTGTACATCGGCAACTTGGCTCACCCAAAAGATCTTTTATTCTGCTCTAACCAAATCAACAACATCAAACAACGGAATTAAAAGCCATGCCATTCTTTTACTTCTCGATATTCTACCCCTTCCAACCGAACAAGACATCGGAGTTCTCAAAAACCCAATCACCATAGTAAAATATCAAAGCAAACCCCCAAATTTCTCAGCAACATTGCAGTGATTCAGGAGATAAAAAACCGACTCACTCTCCTTCTTGCACATGCAACACCAATTAATCCAAATATGGCCCCTCATTAAGTTATTGATAGTAAGGATCTTTAGATGTGCAACATACCAACCAAAGAAATCCACTTTCAAATAAGCTCACACCTTCCAGATACTCTTCCATGGACAAGATGTCCTCATGTCACCTAGTGAGCACCGGTAGAAAGATTTGGTAGTAAATTTCCTACTCCAATCCCCGCTTTATCTAACTGAGTCCACTATTCCTCCAGCACCTTTATACTCAGACAAGAACCTACAAGAGTCGGCAACTGATCCCCAACTCCCAATCTTGAACTTCCCTCCTTAGCCTACTATCTAAGAAGCAAGGGCCAAAATCCCTCCAAGCATAATCTACAATTGTAACCGCTTTATCCATAACCAGACAGGAAACACTGTATATAAGGCTTATCTTCACACCAAACATCAAGTTAAAAACGACCTTGATCCCCACTACAAACCTCAAAAAAAATATCCTTAGATAATTTATCCCAAACTATGTTGATTCCCATCCACAAGCATCTACTACACAAGCAACCCATTTGAGGGTGGCCAGATCTCCCATCAAGGATCCTTACTTGGACTTAATAACCCTTCTCTAAAAGTCATCGCTCTACGAAACAAATCTCTGCAAACCACTTTTCCAAGAGAATTTTATTAAATGCCACCAACCTCCTAACACCAAGGCCCTCTACCTTCACAAAAGAGCGGGCATACTATATCCTCATCCAACAAATGGTACTTGAAACAGTCACCCAACCCACCCCACAGAATATTTTGCATTTTCTCTAACCTCCGAACCACAAATCCCAAAATAGTATAAAAACCGACAAAAAGTAAGTCCGGAGGATGGAAAGAGTGCTCCTAAAAATAGTAAGACGGTCTCCCTTAGAGATATATTGTCGCTTCCATTTGGTCAACATTCTCTAAAACCTTTCCAACACTACATCCCAGCCAACTTTTTCCTTAAAGTGTGCCCCTAACGAAAGACCCAAATAAGTATTTCAATCTCAAGCAAAGCCGTCATGCCTTAGTCTCCTTTCGTCTCCTTTCTTTCATTTGATCAAACATATGTTATCGACACCATTTCTTAAAGGTTGGAATGGAAAATGGGTTTTTGCCTTGTCAAAGTTTCCACTCAATTATTTACCACAACAATCAGTCAAAGGACTGGTGTTGGCCGAATTTTTATAAATCATCCATTGAACTTAGTTTAAGGAGACAATAAGCCTATAAATGGCTCTTCGTCTGAGTCCTAAGACCTAGAAGAAAGAATCTGACACCACCACTAGAGATCGGAGATATATAGATCTTGCGTGAAGGTAGTTCCCATTAATGGACTCGCGAAGTATTGATAGGTTGAGTGAGACAAAGGAGAGTCGCTAATGAGGCTGCATGGCTGTCAATAGCTCATGTCGTGAAATGTTTGGTTAACGGCCTAGTATAGTATAGTAGAACAACCAAAAAAACTATGCGCCTATCTTTATCAAACTGGTTGAGATTCTAAGGATAGATAGTGTTAGAGTAGAGTGGGCTCGCGAGAGAAAAAGAGACATGGTTGACGAGCACAGAAGCATAAAGGGAGCTTTTTACGTTATGCTTGTAGACCAGATTAACAGTTATACGATGACTGCTTTTCAAAAGAGTTCCAAGCTTACAGTAGAATACTAACCATGCTCCCTGCATTCAGAACATTCTTAATCGCGACAATCTCTGACTTGGCTAGATTTACTTGAAGGCTTGACACAGGCTCAAAGCAAAAAAAAACATGTGATACTGTCAATGACCTACCATGCACCGTGCTAACCTCGTACCCTTGAAGACCACCCTGAACTGTACTCTGAAGCAACCAACCGAGCTCCTCCATAACAATAATGAAAAGCAACGTGGAAAGGGGATTCCACTGCCTCAGCCCGCTCAAGGTCTAGGACAGGAGGAACCTAGTCGAGTTACCATCTACAAGCATAGGGAGAGGCATAGAAGGGATATAGAGACAAATCCACAACCTCCACCTCTCACCAAAACCCATCATTTGTAAAAGATAAAGGAGAAACTCCCAGTTCATATGGTCGTACGTTTTTTCACTTGTAAAACGAGAATCAATACACTTATTTTCCACCAACACAATGTCTAGAATCTTATTGCCTCCTACAAAGGAGTCAAGTGCCACAAAAATCACTGAATTTAAGACTTCTGACTTAGATGCCAAAACCTTAACTAGAAGCATATAAACTGAACCAATTAAGCTAATAGGTCTAAAATCCCCAAGATACATTGCACCACTTCAATTCAATTTGGCCCGGCCTGGCACACACTTGGTCTGGTCCGAGCACAACTAGAGGCTGACGGGCTCCCGACAAATTTTGGTCTGGGCCAGACTTGGCTTTTCTTGGGATGAGGAGGCTCAGGTCAGGCCCTAAAGATATAAGAGCTTGGGCTCGGGCTCGGGCTCGGGCTCGGGCTTGGGTTTTGGCCTCGAGCCAAGGCCACGGACCTGGGCTAGGCTTTTTATTTTTTAAAAAAAATATTTGTTATTATTTTAGAAAATAGCTTTTATATACTATGTCTATGTGTTTCTTATTTATTTTAGTTTATAAACTCTTATAGTAATCACTATTTTTTAATTACTTCTGTGTATAATAATTTAAAATAGAATGGTATATATAATTTAATAAGTAATGATTTATTATAAATTTACATTTATAAACTCACTTATAATTTTAAAAACAATGGTATTTACAATTTAATAAACAATGATTTATTATAAGTTTATTTTTATAAACTAATTTATAATGCAATAAACAATAAATTATTATATTTATAAACTAACTTTTAATTTAATAAATAATGGTCTATATTATATTTATTTTAGTTTATAAATATAAACTACTAATAATCATTATTTTTTACTATTATTTAAAAAATAAATATAAACTACTTACAATTTAATAAACAAAGATTTATTATAAGTTTATTCTTATAAACTAGCTTATAATGTAATAAACAATAAATTATTATAAGTTTATATTTATAAACTAACTTATAATTTAATAAATAATAGTCTTTATTATATTTATTTTAGTTTATAAATATAGACTACTAATAATCATTATTTTTTACTATTATTTAATTCTTATACATTTATTTTTCTTACATATAATAAAATTTAAAAAAATAAGGTTGAACCTCGGGTTAGGCTTTGGGCCGAGGTACTTTTGGGCTTCGGTGGGAAGGTTCAGGCCAAACCTTAGCCTCAAGCCTACGGGCCGGTATTGGGGTGGCCCACGGGCTTCAAGGGTGAGGCCTAGGCTCATCCACTATTCTTCGGGCTTGGGCCTTGGTCGGGCCAAGGCTGGGCTGCTATAGTGATAGATCTGCCAAGGCAACCCGTAGGCCTTGAGCATTTTTTACACCCCTATAAAAATCTTAAAACTGAAGGAGTGAAGCATACGCATAATGGCTCCCTTAACCACACCTCAATAATGATAGAAGAAAGCCATTCAGACTTGGGGCATTATCCCCATTCATCTCTCCCAAAGCTTGAACCTCATTTTCCTTAAAGAAAGGTTGCTCCAACTATCCCACCTCTTCTATTGAGATGAACTCCAACTGAAGCCCATTAAGACGTGACATCCAACCAATAACCACCCTCATCCTAAAACAATCTACGATAAAACTCTACAAAGCACCGAAAGGAAGGATTTTAATATTTTAAGGAGAGTGGCTTGACCTCCGCCCACCCTGACATTCTCCTTACCCAATAGAAGGACTTGCTTCCTAATCAAATTAGCCCATATATGAGCATTAGCCATCCTATAGAAGAAACGTGTATTTTTGTCCCACGCTTTCAACAAGAGCCTGAAATTTCTACCTCCAATTTATTTTTTCTAACTTTGCCAATCTATCAAACTCCCTACTCAAATTTTCCCTTTGATTGTTATCCTTATCGAGAATAACCCCAACCACTTAGCATCTACGCAACGAATATCTACAAGAACCTTATCCTTATGCGCGTCAAGTTTACCAAACTTCTCTGAGTTCCATGTCTTCAACTCTCTATTTAACAACTTCGATTTTAGAGCCCATTCCACCACTTCAACTGATGCAGACGTGGTTCCCTCGTCGTGAAAGAAGTAATGAAAAAAAACTCCAGGTCTGTAGCAACCCGGTACGTTTTTATTTTTTATGACGTAATTAAATTATCGGAAGAGGTTTCGAATCATAATGTAGTGCGTTTGTTTTATTTTATTTTATTTGGGTTAAGTAATTTAACATAAATAAATTATCGGAACAATTAATTACGATTAAATCAAGTAAGGTCATTTAAATTAAAATTGGGTCTAAGGATTCCTTAATGGTTGGGAATACTAGTACTATAAATTATTGGAGCAAACAACGCTTAAAGTGTGGGATTATCTAGAGAAACCTACAAGAAAAAAAAAAAGAAAAAAAAATCTGAACCAGTGGCGCCAAAGCCTCTGGTCTTCTCTCCTTCCATTGATTCTTGAATTGAGAAGGTTCTAGACTTGTGGGAACAACATAAAATAGCCAAAGGTCTTCACAACACATAAGCCCCAAAACCTCTCCCCAACCCGACGCAGCTCCTCTCCCCTGTTTCTGTGCGTCATTCTTTCTTTTCTTCACTTTCTTGTTCCATTGATCAAAAGCTCATGAATAATTAGAGATGGTGAGAAGAGGCAGCAAAATTAAATTGAATAAAGGGCAAAATCACCCTTGCACCCGCCGCAGATTTCACCCTTCTTCCCTTTTTCCATTTTCGATCATCCTCCATTAGAGAGTTTTTGGAGCTTTTAAACTTAATCTCTCTCAAGAAATTGGAGGTTCGCTATACGGAATTGCAAGCTCCCGACTGGGATTCAAACATTATAGCATAGGAGCAGCACGCTAGAACCTCACGAAGCTAAATTTGGAAAGGCTGAATTTCATGGTAGCCGGACCTAGGGTTCCAAGTTTATTGGCGAAAAGTGAAATTTCTGGTTCTGTGAGGCCCCAAACCCCTAAGCCGCACCTCCTCAGTTCTTCGTCGATTCTCCATCTTCTTCTTTTGTGCCATTTCGGTATCACCAGTGATGGCGGGCTCCAGGCTTTGCAAACAAAATTATTTTCAGTAATTGGTGGATCGAGACCTCAATTCGGAGGCCGTCGGGGAAACATCGAAATGTAATTAACAACTTCGAAGCTTCATGAAGCCTCGACCCCAACTGGCCGTAACCAGGGGTTTTTATCTTTGGCAAAATCTTGAGATCGGGTACTTCGAAAGGTAGGATTCTGACTAATCCTGGTGTTTTGATCTGATTTGTGTTGATTTTAAGTTCATATACCATCAAAACCTTAAAAAGATTTGGAAAGTTTAATTAAGCCCTAGTTAGTTTTGGTATAATTGGTTTGTGTTCACGGAAGCTATGTCAAAAGGATAAATAAATTGGAGAAGTGGGAAAATGAACAAACCACCCTAGATATAAATTTTGAGGAGAGAGATGAATTTGTGATCTTGAGTTAAAGGTGGAGAGAATTAGAACACAAAACCTAGTTGGGCTATTTGAGGTTTAAAACTCATGAAGGTTAAGTTAATTGAATGAGTTCAATCCTAATTGGTGAAATGTAGAATGCCTGAGTTGACGTCAAATTTCTTCGGATTTATTTGTAAACTGAGTACGTGAATCTGAGGGATTGAAAATAGTGTTTTGGTCATGAATTTCATGGTATGAGAGTTCAAGAATCCTAGGAATTGGTGTTTTATAATTAAAATTTAAGCTCATGGGTTTAAATTATGTTTCCCTTAAAGAAAACTTATTAAAGATATGGATCGACGAGATAGTGAACTTTAGATTAATTTAAAGGGTTGACTACAAGAGTTAGACTTTTTGAATAAATCTCTGGGGTTTGGGATTGTATTATTCAGTTATGCACTATTTTGTGTAAAGGCGCGATGAGTTTAGAAAGTAAAAACTTAAGATTGAAGATAGAGTTAAAGAATTGAGATTCAGTAAAGGGTTAAGATTATGAGATTAATATGGGATTTTTACTTAAGTTTTAATTTGGGTTGAAACAAAGCTTGAGTTTAATAAAAATCTAGTAAATGGTTGGGATTAGACATCTAAATGATTAATCACTTTGAATTATTTTACAAGAAAATTTCAAGAGATTGAGAGTTTAAACTTGAGTTTAGGTTGTGAATGTTCAGATCTGGGAAGAATATAGTGATGTGAGAAACCAAAATACAAGAACTCTAGACTAAGAAAATTTGATTGTGCTAGATAAATTAAACTCTTGGGGTTAACTATGAAAATGAGGTATCCTAATTGCTCTTAATAAATAATGTTATATCTATTTATTGGTTCAATATAAAAGAAGAATGAATTGGCAATCATGGAAAATTGATACTAAGATTGTCTAATTTGATTATAATGGGATAATTATAAGATGTTGAAACTTTAGATGTTATTAACTTGAGATAATTATAAGATGTTGAAACTTTAGATATTATTAACTCGACTTGAACGAATAATTGAGTTGACAAAATATGAGACTCTTGACACATTCATGACTTGGAGTTCTATGGTAAAAAAAAAACTAGAATACTCTAATGATGAATGAAATAATGCGATTAAATAAAGGTATAACTTGTTTGCTCGAAGAATTTAAATTGAATTTGTACCTTAAGTAAGAAAATTTGAAATAGTTCTGGAAGCTTTGGTTCATCCATGCTTAATTTTATTTAGCATACAAATCTCAATCTTGTAATTCCATGAACGTTGTGCCTGGTGAATTTATAGTATAAAAGAAAATGCTACAAAGTTTAATTTGAAACTTGATGATATGGAATTAAAAACGAAATACTGTAATGATTGTGAATGTGAAGTGAGATTAAATAGTTATGAAATTGAATTTGGGAGATGGACTTCCAATTGATTAATGAATACTGATATGAATAATCAAATATTGAACCGAGGATGATTGATGTGAATGTGATTAAGTTGGGCTTGACTAGCTCCGCGGTGAAAGACCGAAAACTTGCGCAAGCTAGGTACCGTGTTCCCTCGGGTTAGCCCCCGAAAAACGGACGTGATTGTGTCGTGGTGAGTTATAGAGTTATCTATTACCCAATTACTTCGCGTAGTCTATTGGGGGAATAGGGAGAGGTTTCTATAAGCTGCACCCGATATCGGTTCAATATTTGGATTATTGAAATAAAAGTGAATTGTGTACAAAAGAACTGAAAAAATGGGAAAGAAAATTCAATGGTAGTATAATGAATAAGAGATGTGTTAATAGTTGGTAACAGCTTAAAGAGAAGACGAAAATGAAAGTAAGATATAAAGTAATAAAGGAGAAAGAAAGAAAGAGTTGACTAAAAGAAAGAAAAGAAAAGGTAAGAAATTAAAAGATAGTTTAAAGATTTAATGAGAAAAGAATACTAAGTCTAGTTAATATGAAAGAGGGAATAATTAAATATCAGCTAAGGAGAAGTGTTACAAATTTTAAGAGTCGAAAGAGTTAAAGATTCAACATTTTATTTGAGTTTTTAAAAAAAATCAGAATAATTAAAGAACTAAGGGCCTAACAAAAGTGAAAGATGAAAAAGAAATTAAAGATAAAATGTTAAAGAAATTAGTAATAAAAAAATCGGATGATTTAATAAGAATGTGGAATGATTGGTATATAAAGTATGAAATAGGTTGTAAACATGATTTGAATGAAATTGCATCATAACATGCCATCCATACCTCACAAATCATGTTTTACACTTCTTTTAGTCTTTATCCTACGAGTTTCGGCTCACGTTGGTTGCATCAAACATTTTACAAGTTTAAAGAGGAAGGCAGAAACGCGACGTGAAGTTTGGTTAGAGATTAAGGAAATGAAGAAGGGAAGATTTCTGTAGTTTATAATTTTAAGTAATGCATTTAATATTATGGAATTTGTAATATTATTGGTAATTCATGGATGCGTGTAAAGAAGTACGCATTTATATCTCTTTGTGTATATATATGTCTCACGTGGTTGATCATTGGACTCATGTTTTGAAGTGTAAAAGACAAAATAAGCTCTTCTTAAGTAATAGTATGTATATTGAGGATTTGATTGAGTTGATGAAACCACAATGGTGGGAAAATTAGTAGTTATGTAACTGTTAAAATGTGGTTGAGTTGAAATCAGGCTGAGCCTGAGTATAAACTGTTGTTTGAGTTGGGCAGGTATACAGGTAATTTGGGATAGTCTGAAAAATAGAGGAGACTCTGCCGAAATTTTTAAGAAATATATTTAGAATATTTTTGAAGTTTTGGAAAGGAATTTCTTTTCTTTAAAAGGAGGTTCTAACCATAAATTGGGTTTTATAAAAAGAAGTTTCCTCAGTTATTCCGTAAAGTTGGATTATCAAGTGAGGTTCACACGCCTCGGAGGCGAGGGCGTGACAAAATAGTATCAAAACTCTAGGTTCGAATACCTATGAGCAGTGGGTGATAATATTTTTTGTGTATGATTTGTTTTATAATTATAAGCACCACTACACGACATGAACTGTGTGCTTGCATGGGTTTGCGATTGAATTGTATTGTGCATGCTATGTGTTTATGTGTGCATAGAGGTTGAATCTTAGGAGTGATATGACTTACCTTTGGGCGTCCAATTAACTATTCTAGGGTTCGAAATAGAAAAGCATTTGGCCGACGTTCTTTCTATGAGAAATCTGGATTAGTTACCTGGATTGGCGTGTCATTCCTAACGGTTCTCCTCAGTGTGTGTATGGTTGATGATGTAATGTGTTTGATTAGGATTAATATGTTCGTATGATTTTTGAATGTTGAATTTTAAGAAAAGGAGCATGAATATTCTTTGGGCAGTAAAATGTTATTTAAGGAGAGTTGTACCATTAGTAATTACATGGCTAGGCATAGGAGAGTATTGGAATCTTCTGGAAGGTAGTTGCTTTGATGGACTTAAGTGCCGGAGGTAAAGCCCTTCGATTTAAAATCTTAGTGGATTTTGTTATGGATGCCTTGGGATGAGTGTGGTTTTGAGTATAATTCAGTGGATGATAACAATGGGTCTTTTAGAAATTTCATTTAGAGTAAAGTTTTGTTGTTTAGATTAGTATTTTTATAGTTCTAAGGTGGTGCTGAGATGTCGTTAGTCGGGACATCGGTATGCTACGGCGTGAAACCAAAATGTAAGGAATGTTCACTTTCTTTATGTAATATCTGTTGGGAATATATACTGAAAAATCATGCTTTTTATGTATTTTATTATGGGTCCCTGGCATTTTAATGAGAAACATTTGAGATGGTTTTGCATTTATGATTTCA
>JAULJZ010087197.1:0-12429 GCA_032270985.1 Heliamphora pulchella
TTTCAAAAGCGTCGCATTATGTCCTTTGCCAGCATTATAAAACGTCGCAAAAGATACCGCTGGTATTAAAAAACTATACCAGCGTTTCAAAAAAGCGTTGCTGAATACCTACACCGACGGATATCTCCCGACGCTTCTGGCAACGGTTTAAAAACCGTTGGTATAGGCCTTAGGGACATTTAGCAGCAGTTGTTATAACTTTTAGCAGCGCTAAAAATCGCTGGTAAAAGATAAAATTCCTGTAGTGTATAGCGCCAATTTTTCAATAACTATTCTTACTTGGAATGACCCACTTCAAGACATCCATTCTGCATTAATTTCATGTAGAATTACGCAAAATTCCTCGACTTGATTGATGACAGTATTGAAATACACTATTTGTAGTCAAGTAAATGGTTGACGACAAATTTATTCAACTCGGCATGTTCAGTCTTGTATTTTTAGTTCAAAGATTCCCACAAATCTTTTTACAGTATTCTTAGTACAATAAACATTATATAGTGCATTGTTCAAGTTGTTGAGAACATAATTCCTGCACAAAGAAGTCAGTATGTTTCCATACCTCCACTGCAGCCATAGTTTGCCTATCACATTCATCTTATTTGAGCACAAGAGCATCTTCTAAAAGGAATTTTGCCAAATTAAGTATAATCAAATAGAATAACATCTTCTGTTACCACATTTTCAATTCAATCTCATTGAACTTTTTGCTTTTCTGCCATGGTTCAATGGAACTGACATTGGTACTGGTGCAACAACAAATGCGATAATAGTCGCAACAATAGGAGTAAAGATGAGATTGGTTATATTTGCAGGGTTAGTACCGGTACTTACAAAACCATGATTGGTTCTTGTAGCCATTTATGTTTAACATAAACTAAAACATGTAAAATATATTTTACAAATTAAAGAAAAACAATATAAATCAACCAATATCGAAATTGTTTTATAAAATACTATTAACAAACAATTTTGCAATCAAAAAGTAAATTGAAATATGATTTAATATTGTTATAAAAACACAAGTTTTTCGAAGATAATAAACACTAAGGCCTTGTTTGGTAACATTTATATTTATTATTTATGGTTTTTGTTTTTAGGTTTTTTATAAACTATAAACAAACACGTGTTTGATAATTATGTTTATTTTCAACAAAATTGCAATTAATTTTTAAAATTTACTAAATTCTTATAAACAGAAAAATGTGTCTCTTGTTTTATAAACAAAAGTTTTTTTTATCCTCTTTCCTTCGCTACTTTCTACCATCCCTATCTATTGCTACCATTGTCACAAATACCTCTGGCTTTCGGCCACCACTTTCCAAGCAACATCTCTTGCCACTATCTACACCCACCACCTCTTCCACCGTCCCAACTTCTCTCATCGACCACTACCTCCACTCACATTTGGTAGTCACTATCATCGACATCACCTTCAGGTACCACTTATATCCATTAGCCACTACCTCCACCTCCACCTACCCCTTCATCCCACCGTCGTCACTTCCACCTAGCACCTCCACCAATCAGTCATCATCTCCACCCACCATCGCTTTCCACAAGTTGCCACCTCTCTCACTAGTTGCTTTCGTCTACCTTCATACACTACATTCGGTTGTTGGCGACTATCTTTACGAATTTTTATGTCTCTAATATCCCAACCTAATTACCATTGGTTTGTTTTTGCTAGATCATCTTCAACTACCGTCATCTATTATCGTTTCTGATTACCATAGTTATCCCCACACTTGAAAATGCATTTGGCCAACTCCCCTCCCGTTGGTAGCTCCCTCTGGCTCCCTCTTATTGTTTTCAAAATAAAATTTTACAAAAATATATATTTGCTAAACATGTTTTTTTGAATTTTTTAAAAAATAAATAAAATATATTTTTTATTTATTATAAATAAAAAATAAAAAATTGTAAATGTTACCAAATAAGGCCTAAATAGTAAAAGTGTTTTATTACAAAAACATGAAAAGTAAACAAATCCAATAAAATCCGGGAACAAATATGAAATAGGCACAAAGACGAACGAAAAGAAAATATATTATCTATACTATCTATATTACTATTATATGTAAGAGAGAGCACTCAATTGGTGTTCTCTAAAATTAAAGTCATGTAGACATTTTTATATCCAAAATACTATTTAACAAAATTCTTTTCATAACTCATTTTATTTTATAATTAGGGGGACACAATTTTATAATCATAACATTCAATCACTATTTTTTTTTGTAATTGATCCAATAAGCCAAATTACTTATTTGCTTATTTTTTTAGTTTATTTTTGTCTTTGTGAAATATTTTTATCGTTTAATCAAATTATTATACTTTTTAACTCTTTTTATCGAGATGAATCAAAAAAAGTATTTTTTAGTTAAAATATAAAAAAATTCAAATAAGACAAAAAAAAGTCAATAAGTCTAATTTAATAATGTTTATTTTTATCTTTAATAATTTTTTTATTTTCTTGATTTATTTCATTCAGAAAAATAAAAAAAAATTAAGTCTGAAAAAAGTTTAGAAAAAACTTACATTAGCCTGTTGATGGCGTGGCACCTCGGCAAGCAGCACTTGACAGTGCGCAGAAGATGAGATCAAACAGAGGAGGGAAAAGGAGAAGCATTTCGTCTCCGTCCAGAGACCGACCCGCCGGCTCACTCGGGTTCGAACCAGTACCAAATGGGTCTCGCTCATCTAGGCTCCCTCCCTCCGGAGCCACTCTTCTCGACCGCGAGCTCGTGACCGAAGCGAACCTCGATTTGTTCGACAACCTGCAAATCTCCTCCCCCGACTCTAACCCTAACCCTAGGAGCTTTCCGTACAATGTGAAGCAACAATGCTGGGACAAAGCGGAGAAGATCAAAGGCCGAGACCCGGATCGCTGGCGGCGAGACGCTCTCGGCAACACCGTGTTTCGGAAGCTCGTGGGTTGCCCTGGTTGCCTCTGTCATGACTATGATCACATTGTTCCTTACTCTAAGGTACCACAATTTCAACCTTTATGTTGGTTTGAATGCGTTTGTTTTGATGCTTCTATAATTCTATTCGTGATTTTGAGCAATTATATCGATGTGTTTTGGCTACTTGAAGTTGGGATTCGTTGGAGCATGAATGTGAATTTTAAGTTGTTTAAACCCTGTTTGAGAACTAAGGAGAGAAACAAAAAGAAAATATTGCTTAAGTAATAAAATGAAGAAAAGAAAAGAGAAGAATGTGTATTTCCCCTTTTTGTTTGGTTAAATGGAAGAGAAAGGATTATCATTTATCTCCTATCTTGCTTAATTAATTTATATAAGAGAAAAGAAAATTACATTAGTGGCTTACGTAACTTTACTAAACTAATCATATTTTAAACCAAGAGTAATTAATGTATTTGTTTTTGGAGGGTTAATATTGGCATTATAAATAAAAATATTTAAATAATTTATTTTCTCTCCAAATCTCTCCACTTTTGGAGAGATTTGAAAAGGTAGTTTTAATAGATAACCAAATCTCTTCATTTATTTCCCTTTTTCTCCTCTTTAGTTATCTAAACAAGTGATTGGAGTTGTTGATGTTAAACTCCGAGTGGCCTCATCACTTTAGCACTTCTTTGAGGACCTAAAAGGGTGAGAAACTCTTGGCACTGGTGGGGTGTTAGTCAAGAATCCTCCGATGCCTAAGTAAACGGAGTAATAGGACTTGTTGTTGTGCAGCAGACACTCCGTTGGCTTTAATCCACACAAAATAATAGAGAATACAAATGAACACAAAAAGCATAAGAATATACGTGGTTCGACGAGGTTTCTACAAAAATGGGCAAGGAGAAATCAACTCACTATAATTAATAAGGATTACAAAGTATGTCTCACTCTTTGACTTAAAACTAGGTCTCTCTCTTACACTCCGGCCTTTTTTTGAGCATCTCTAGTGTATCACTCTAACCTTAGACGAAACACGGGGTCTTATATACATAAGTCTCCAACAAAAAATTGTGAAAAATAATTTTTGGTCGTCGCGGCGGCGCTTAAGCACTCATGGAGCGCGTAATAGTACCATCACCATATGCTGCAAGTTCTTGAACGCTCAAGCGCCTTCCTATCGCTTGGTTCTGTCGTCCCGACACTTGAGTGCCCCGCTAGCGCTCGCTTCTGGAGTCCCGACGCTCGAGCATCCCGCTAGCATTTGCTTCTATTTTTGAAAAACTCAGGTCAAACTCAACAATCTTCACATTGGCTTGAATTTTGTAACCATTTTGAAGAATATTAGTCGTTTTGACCTGCACTCTCTTTCACGGGTATGGATGCTCCACGCCTCCACCCTCTTTGATCATCGACATAAATGGAGATGGACCAAGTTCACCAACGCTTGAACTTGACTCTTTTGTAATCAACAGTTTTCTCGTCCTTGGACAATTTTACCAATTCCCAAATCTTATTCTTTTGGGGTGACTCCACCTCTTCTGACATTGTTATCCGCCACTTATCTCTATCTGAGCTGCTTGTTGCTTTTCTGTCAGATAAAAGATCTCCACTATTTGTTGTTAGAACAAAGTTAACTATATCCTGAAAGCCATACCTCACTGGTGCTTTGTGAATCTGCTTCTTTATGCCTTTAGCAATTGTATAGGGCTTTTCTTCTTGTTTTCACTGCTGCTAATTTGTACCACTATTACCTAATTCACTAAGTGAATAGTTCTCGTCGAGCTCCACCTCGATTGTTGTTTTTTTCTTATAAAGCTCTTTTATACTATGCTTGCCAGTATGACCAAGCCACATATGGCATATGCCAGAGTTTTGTGTCGTCCGTGCTGAACTATGTTGGTGTAGTAAGGGCAACTCTATCTACTACTGTGTTCCCTACCAGTTTGTAGAAATTCTCAACTTTCTGTCCTTTCATGATCACCATAGCTTTTTTGTTAATCTTCATTGCTCCTCCTTTTACTGTGTACCGCACAATCCAAAGAGTTCAAAGCTCCCAAAGAAATAAAGTTTTTCTTCAGCCCTAGAATATGTATGACATTTTCCAAAACTCTTACAACTCCATCATACATCTTGATTTTCATTGTACCAATTTTAATGGATTTGTAAGCTACATCATTCCTCATTAGAACCATACTGCCGTTGCAAGGTTTATACGGGTCAAATCACTCCTTTGTTGGACGCATGTGGTAAGAGCACATTGAATCCAATATCCAAGTTTCAAACAAAAAATTGCCTTTAGGAGATACTGAAAGTAAATCTGTGCCTGCCTTATTGTTTGATGTCTCCTTTGCAAAACTAACATACTCTGAAAGTGCCTTTCCTTTCTTCTCCTCCTCCATGTGCTTCTTTAGTTCTTGGCACCGATTTTTATTATAACCAGTTTTGTGGTAGTAGAAGCATTTCACGTCTTTCGTTGCACGTGACTTGGACTGAGACCTTCATTTGCTATAACCCTGCTCATTTGACTTGCTTCCTCCTCAGCTAGACTCAAACTTGGTCACAACCAATCCCTCTGCATCCGTTCATCGTCCCTTTTCATCTTTTTATCTTTTCATGTGACAGGAGTGCACCCGTCACCTCTTCCAGTTTCAACGTTTCCTTACCTACATCAACGTTGTCATAAGATGATCGAAGAATGTAAAAAGCGGTGCTAATAGGATTATCGCTTTATTCTCCTCCTCCCCTTTAACCTCAAAACTAGTTAACTATATGATATGCATATTTAAAGCATTTTAATGTTTTAACATACTTGTACCTCTCTTTCATCTGCAGCCCATTCAACTGTTTTTTCATGTACAATTTATTTGTCAAATTTTTCTTTATGTAGGGACTTTTTATATTTTGCCATATCTCTTTTTACGTCTTTATTTCGATCACGTTTTGAATAACTTCATATCCTAGATTCAACTGAATTGAATTCAGACCTTTGGCATTAAGTTTCTCTTAATCGTCATTGGTCATCTTCTCTAGCTTGTTTACCTTGCCGACTATTACCTTAGAGATCCATTGTTGGATCAATAAATCCTTCATACGCCGCTACCACACGGAGAAGTTATCATTGCCGACAAACTTCTCGACTTCATACTTGATGTTCGTCATCTCTACCATAATTGAGTGATCAAACTTTAACCCTAAGTTTTGATTCTTCTTGTTGTGTAGCGGATACTCCATTGGCTTCAATCCCCACAAAGTAAAGAGAATACAAACGAACATAAGGAACACAAGAATATACGTGGTTTAGCGAGATGCCTATGTTCACGGGCGATGAGAATTCAATCCACTATAGTCAATAAGGATTACAAAATCTCTTTCATTCTCTGGCTTCAAACTAAGCCTCGCTCTTACACTTTCTAGCCTTTTCATGAGCCTTTGTAGTGTATCACCCTTAACTTTAGACGAAATATAGGATCATATATACAAGCCTTCAACAAAAAAACCTAAAAATATAATTCTCAGTCATTATGGCAGTGCTTGAGTGCTCGACGAGCGCGTAATAGCGCCATCTGCTGTAAATCCGCGAACGTCGTGGCGCTCGAGCGCCCTGCTAGCGCTCGCTTATGAAGTCCCTGTGCTTGAGTGCCTAGGTAGCGCCCCGCTAGCGCTTGCTTCCGTTTTTGGGAAATTCAAGACAAACTCTACGATTGCTTTCTTAATCGACTCATGGAGAGAGTTTTTTTGCACCTAGTCTTTAGAATGAGATGGCTCCTCTTTTATAAGCGTAGTCGTACAAAGTTTGTAGAGTTTATTGCGGGTGCATTGGTGTCAATCCCTTGGACTTCGCTCGCGTGATTTTTGGAGCGTGATATAAGGTGTAGACAATGGGGGAAAGATGGGGTCAAGGTGCATAGTGTATGCTCGGTCGATGTGTCCCAAGTGAACTCTCTGGACCAGATGCCCTTTCATGTAAGTGTGGTTGGTTTCCCTTTATAGAACTTGCCTAGTTTCTTGGAATTAATTACCCGACTGGTTAATGCGGCTGACCGATCAATTATTCTTCTGGGTCGCTCTCCTTAGACCGTGTGGGGGTCACGAATGATCAGGTGTGAGAAACAATCATTTATTTATTTTTCTTTCTAAATCACCCATTACAAACGAGCTATGGTATTATTTTTCGGCCTTTGGCTAGTCTTTGTATGTTTCCCTTTATCGAATGTTGGTTTTGTGCTTGGTTGTTGGGGCTTTATGATATGCGTTTGTTTTATTAATTCTGGTTTCATCAACTAGGTGCACTATTCATGTTGTGATTTTCCGTCATTTTCAATTTATTACTGGCTCTTATGTTCATTTAAGTTGGATGTGCTTATTTGATTGCTTTTGAGATGGTCAGTTGCGTTGCTTTCAATTTAAACGTTTTAGTTTTTGAGTTCAGTGGCCTTAAACTCGTGCTGTATAGAAAGATACAATATGAATCTTTAATGGGAACTGCGAGCATTGAGTATTACATATCTTATAAAACGAGTTGTTTTATACTCATGAATTATTGCATCCATGAATTAGGGATTGTATTTGTGAGGAACTTTCAATAGGAAAAACTCTGCTAATGTTTTTTTTTTCTAATTTTTTTCTTATTATTTTTCTGATGTTGTTGTGAGGAACTTTTAGAACAATAATAATGAAGTGGAAAGTAATAATGAGCTTTTTATTTTTTTGCATATCTTCGGTGGTCGATGGTTAACGTCATGTATTTTGCACTTGTGCATATTTTTAGTTTCTTCACCTTGCCCATTCTTTATCTATCGACTATCAGATTTCTTGAGTTCGCCGCATGTTTGGTTAAGTGACTAAAGGGGTGGCATAAGGATTACGGAACACATGGTTTTTACCCGAAACTTTATTCCTGCGTTTGGTTGCTGGATAAGCATGGGAAACTATTTTTTGGAGACACGTGTATCCCACATTTTTTAATTCATTGTTTGATTTGCCAATTTTAGTAACAATGAGCACTATTCCATTTGGATGAGGTTATACCCAATATGTGGGTTTGAATGAGGGATATTTAATACTAAGGGAAGGGGAGGACTGCAGGGATTAGGTTGCTTCAGAATATTTTCTTAAAAAATTTAACCGTCAAAATAATTACATATTTTTATCAAATTATTTATCTCATACTAATCAAATATAAAAATACTTTTATAATATAACCTATCCCACACAATTCTATTCATAATCGCATAGTACAACTTATCTCTTACAAATTACAATTCTATCCAGAAACCAATCATTTCCCATCTTTTATCTCATTCTTTTATCTCCCTTTATCTTATGGTATAACTCATCCCTTTTTATCCCAGGGTGTAACTAATCCTCTTAAAAACAATCTTACAATCAAAAGTGCCCTTTGATTTTTAGACTGGAAATAAGTTGACTAATTTTTTTTTGCTATTGAAAAACTCAAGAATAAGTTGCCCGTTCCCCCTCCTGAAAATTATCCAACGCTGGGTTCTAAATGTTCTTCCATTTATGCAGATGGTTTTTCTTTCTTTTCATATATTTTTGGTGATGGGGGAGGTGTGGGGTGGAGGAAGGTGCTGTCACTTTTTCCTCCTCTGTTTTTGAGAAGTGCTGTTCGATCCGTCTGTCTCATAGGAACTAGTTTCTCCTCATGCAAGTGTGTTGTGTTTTATCTTTTGTTATGTGGCTGTATTGTCTGCAATATTTGTTTTTTTTGCATTGTTTTGGCTTTCTTCTTGTACCAAAAAAACCCTACTTATGCTGGATTTTAGTTCTAATTTGTTGTCTGGAACCTCTACCTAAGGATATGATCTGAATAATTTCAGGGGGGAAAAAGCACATTGGAAAACTGCCAAGTTTTACAGGTTTGGCTTTTGTTTGCTTCTTTGATTATTGAATTTGTGTGTCTGATCTTGTGTGCTTCTCCATAGCATGTTTTCTAGTTTGTTTTCATTTTACGCCATTCCTTTCTTGGAGTTGCTGAATGTCGGAATTACATTCTATGGTACAATGTTGACTTATTTTTGGGAAGATATTGTTGCTATAAATTATTGTAGTTCACCTCAGGAAAGTAGTAACCGTTAACCAAAGTCATTCTCAATAATGTTCCTATTCACTGGGCATTTAGAATTCGGTGATGGTTAGCTATGACACACTATAAAGTGAAAGGAGAAAAATATTAATAATATTTCAGGATTATTCGTCTTTACACTATTCAATTACAACTGAGATGAAGCCCCCTTTGATTTTCTGGAGGGTGTAAGGGATCTATTTTGATAATAGAAACCAGCCTATAGTGTCGATATGAATGTACTTTATGGCATTTCATTTCTTGGCTTTTCTGCACTTAGCATTTGAGTGTGAAAGTGCAATGTGGGTGATAGACACCTACAATTGAGGGCTGATTGGGGTGAACAGTGACTCTTTGCACACTATTGTGTGTTTTTTTTGGCTGGCTAAGAAGCATGACAAATTGGATGATAACACGTCAAATGCAATAATAAATTAAAAACTTAATCACTAGGTAATCTAATTCCTCAAATATCTTCAACGGTATGAGTGTTTTATAATAAGGAATATTCTCATAGTCTCATACTAAATACAGTCTCCATTGTAAGAATAGATTTGCTAAAAAATCAATTGAAATTGAATTGCCTTATGGGTTTCAGTGTTAGCTTATTAGATAACTAGTTTTTCTATGGTGGAAAGTAACTTTCATTAGAGATGGAATGCAATGTTGTGTGGCCTCTGTCCTATGGAGGCAAGAGCGGACTCTGTAGCTTTCGGTGGTACATTTTGTTGGTTGGTTTTACATCAGGAAACTTGTAAAAACTAACTAATGGGGTTAGAAAGTATGTGTGCTTTTGGAACGATGTGAGGCATGGTGAGATCGTCTCCTATGGGCTTATCCTTCTTTATACAAGATTGGTGTAGAAAATATGCCTGCACAAGCAGTAACTTGTCCTGTTCAGAGATAAATGGGGTTTTCTGGTTCATTTTTGTCAGTTAGAGCTTGCAAGTTACAAGCCCAATTAACTGAAAACTGAAAAGTTTGTCATTTTGGTTAATGTGGCATTGATGATAGAAGTTGCTTAAATAAATGAGGTGTTTTCTTTTGTTGCTTATTAAAAAAAGGGTAAATTACATTAATCTTCTATGAGGTTGATTGAAAATATAGATAGCTTCTTTTAGGTTTCTGAAATTACAGTGACCTCCTTTCTGTTTCACTTTTGTATTTCACATGCCTCCTTCCGTTAATTGACCGTAACGAAATTTGACGCAACTTGCTAACATCAACAATTATTTTACATTTTATTTCTATTTTACCCTTACTTGTATTACTAATCTATTATTTTACCCTTAATCAAATAATTAAAATCAAAATAAAATAAAACAGAACAATAAAAGTATGTTAAAATTTAGGGTAAATTACATTAACCCCCCCTGAGTTTGATTGAAAATATTAATAGTTCCCCTCCTGTTTTTTAAATTGCACTGACCTTCCCTGTCAGTCACGTTGAAAAAACGCTGTTAACAGAAATTAGTTTTTTACTATTTTACTTTTTGATTAAGGGAAGATTTTTTATATTAATCAATCAGAAAACAAATTGAAATGCACTTGGTTGATTAGGGCTAGAGAGAGAGGGGGAGGGGGGGGGGGGGGGGGTGGAGCAAGAGAGGATTCTGTTAAGAGAGAGAGAGAGACAAGATGGTGCTCTGTGGTGCGTCATGTTAAGGAAAAAGTGGACTCTGTTGGTGCTTGCAACGGTGGTGGCAGCGGCGGCGGTGATGGCGGTGTGTGGTGGCAAAGGCGTATGATTGGAGATGAAGATCGATTGGCTTCCATGGCGATGGTGTGCGACTGGATGTTGTCTAGGTGGGGCACGTCGTGTGGAGGTAGTGATGGTGCAATCGATTCTATTTTTGTATCTTCTTTGCTTGCCGATGATGCGCATTTGGCTGAACTTTTGTGTCTTCTTTGCCTTTTTTTGATCTGGGCTTGTTTATTTTCTCTGCCTTTGCACTTTTTGTTGGGAATCAGATTCCAAGAAAACAGATTTTAAAAAATCCCGACAATGTCAATTAATTTTTTCTTTCAACAACAAAGGCATTCACATAATTAAGAACAGGCTTTGATTGCTTACCCAAAGCATCTCTCTGTTTTCAGGAAGCGCTTTAGAAGAATTTAATTCTGCAAACCAAACATCTAGGTTGCTTTTATTCAATCACGAACTAAATTATCTTCACTGGAGTCCCATCTTTCAAAATAATAAAACCAGTAACCCTTTGTTATGCTGGCAGCAAAATCAGTAAGATAAAAAAATTTCTCAACTAACGGAAGTACTAAATTCTATTGATGAGGCTTTCTATTTTTAATGTTCACGAATAACAAGAAGCGCAAGTTTCAAGCTTCTAATTTCATGGGTATCACTAAATTTTCAGCAACCAAACAACTTAAAGACTTCAAAAAGCTTTCAACTGATGTAGATAAAGTTAAAATAAGAAATTAGCATAAAATATTTGCTGCTCAGAGAAAATTGTGTTAACTTTTTAATAGTCAACTAACGGAAGAAGCAATGTGATATTGAGAAGTGAAGTAGAAGGGAGGTCAATGTAATTTCAGAAATGTGAGGGGAGCTATTAGTATTTTCAATCAGTCTCAAGGGAGGTTAATGTAATTTACCCTAAAATTGACATTATTGCCCTTCACCATTCTTCACCCCCATCTTCCTCATCACTCTCTTATGTCTCTCTCACCACCACAATATTACTCACCATCCACCACCAGCATCTCTCTACTCAAAGAAGTTAACTAGCTAGAAAAACTTAAGCAAGCGACCAAAACTACCCAAGCCACCACCTCCCAAAACCACCCAAAGCCACCACCCCTTAAAATCGTTGACACTACCTTCCAAAGTCGTCGACACCACATTGCAAAACTGCCACAACCACCATTAGCCAAACCTTCAAACCCAAGAACACCCCCTAAACTGCCACCACCACCCCCAAAACTGCCACCACCCCTATCCCAAAAGCCGCACCAAGCCCAAAAATTGCCAAACCCAAGCACAACAATCCACCCAAGCACCCAAGCCACCAACCCCTAGAATTACTGCCACCACCCCAAAAGTAACCCCCATCACCCCAAAGCCACTGCTATCACCCCAAAAGCCACCACTACTACGATAAGCCACGCCACCGGTGGAGAGAAAAGGGACAAAGAGAGAATTTTTGAGAAACTAGCCATGCCACCAGCCATTACATGCCACTGTCAGCCACGCCCTAACCATTTACGTCAACGTCGCTTCCTCCATGGTTTCAAATAGCGGTAGCGGTTGCCGTAACAGTAACGGTGGCGGTAACGCAGTTTTGAAGTGTAACGGCCGTAGCGTAACGGTAACAATTATCGGAGCTGTGAATTTTTTTTAGTTTTGCACATATCAACGAAAATGAACTGATATGCATGTTTTTTTTTCTAAAACTATATTTATTAGAGTTTAAAATG
>JAULJZ010087208.1:0-12428 GCA_032270985.1 Heliamphora pulchella
ACCTTTTAGGAAAGGGAGAATTTATACTTAATATAATATATTCTTATATATATCAAGAGGAGGCTTATATATATAAGGTGAGCATAAAACCCTAACCCTAATATCTCCCATAGCCACCGCCCCTCTCCTCTTTTTGCAATTGATTTTGCCTTTCCGGGGGTGTGTGTATGAGAGAAGAAACAAAGAAAAAGAAGAACTCTTCGATCGGAATCGGTACCCACACACCGTGATCGTCGTAGTGCGTCCGGGACATACGTGAGAAGGTTGCAAGGTCGTCTTCAACGTATTTAAGACTTATTGAAACTTTCGACAAGTTTCATAAAGGTATAATGCTATGTACAATAATATTCTTCTCGATTTTTCTTGATAAATGCAGACGTCGTTTTTTACGGTCACGACGTCGGTTCAAATTTTTTATTTCCGCTCCAACAATCAGACACCTCCTAGAGGTGTCTGCAATTATGGAAAGATATGCAGCGATTTCTGGAATTTTCATAAAACACTGAATTACAGTTCACATTACTAAAGAACTATAATTGCACTCTGACCCCTAATCTCAAGACCTTCTTACATTGACCTCCTGTTATTAAATGCCTACTATTTCTCTCAACGTTAAGATTTTCGATACTCGCCAATTAAATTTATTATTGACAATTTAATTTAATCGGCATCTTGATATTTCTTAAACCTTTCCGCTTAACTTAATTGACCGCCGAATAATTAAATCCACCTACAGGGTTTGGCCCGGTCAAAATTTATAAGCATCCTTAAGGGGGTATCGTTAATCCCAATTTTTCAAGATGTGAATTTCGTCAATAATTAATATTTACCATATAAATAATACTGCTATCTAACTCATCAGAAATATAGGCCCATATAAGATCACGCCCTTTAATGAATCAAAATAACGAATATTAAATATATGTGAATCAATAATTATTTCAGGATTAAGAGGATAAGCACTATTCATAAGAACCTTGGAGTGTGAATTAATTTATATAATCCGTACAAAATTAATTATTCCAAATGTCCCGTTCAATACACACAAAATGTACTAGCACAGAGAGTCGGAACAATAGACGACGCTATTATCTGTTCCCCGTAACCAAGACAGGCCTACTAAAACTCTGTACTATAGTCGTACCGATGGTATGTCCATTTTCATCTAAACTGTGAACTTAAAACTTATATTCTGCAAGAACCTGAAATCTGATCTTCTGTGTGAAAGCCGTACTCAACACACCAAATTAAATACTATACAGAATATTGGACATCTATGCATATCAAAGAAATTAAACACATGCATTGCTCATAAAGATTCTCATAAAATAAAAAATTAATAAAACTAAATACTAAAAACATAGTTTTTAGTATACCAACCCTAACACCTAACACCTTTCCCGATTCGTACTTTAGCCCCCAAACCATTTTTCTCTAGTTTAACATTTTAAAGGTCAGTAAGCCATTTTTTGTTTTCCTTGATTTTTCTAAAAAATCAAATGGCAACTCTATTTTTAACAAACAGGAGTTTTTAAAATTTGACTTTCAAGATGTTAAAATATTTTCTAAATATCTTTTGAATTATCTTATTTTTGAACATTTTCAAAACCCTAAAAATCTCGGCACCACAGCGGCGGTGGCAGCTTGTTCGGACTGTTTTGATAGCTGTTTTCGTTCTATTTTTTGACAGAAAAATAGTACTTTTTTTAGAGCTATGTTTCAAAAAAATGGCATTAAAAATGGAGCTCAAGAGTGGCGGCAAAAGCCGCCTGAAGCTGGCGGCCGCAGTGGCATCATGTTGGCTGACGGTGGTGCTGGTGGTCTGAGGCTGTTTTGATCATTTTTCTAATATGTTCGAGGATCGAGATTTGATAGATAATATTACTGTATATCAAAGAATCCTGATGCAATCGGAATATAAGAAGCTGATACAGATAAAGATTGAATCATTGCAGCTTATCTTTTGAACAAGAGATTAAAACTCTTTAGAATTTTGATTTGATCATAAAATCGAGATATATACATATTTTGCATTTATATTCTTATGAACTATGTGAATGATGTACATCTGTTTTATATATTCTTGTTAATTTAATTAATTTAAAAAATTTGATTTTAATTGAATATTTAGTAAAAGAAAATAAAAATAAGTTTTTTTAATTAATTTTTTTAATTAAATGAAAAAATTTTGGATAATTTATTTTTTACAAAATAACACGTTTAAGATTATTTTTTTTAAAATTGGATATCTTGGAAAAATGTAAAAATTTATTCTGAATTTTGAGTTAATTAAATGAAAAAATGTTTAATCTAAATAAATTATTACTTTTCGAAAAATATGTAACTAAAATAAAATAATTAAATACATTTAATCACTATCTTAATTGAAAAGCTGAAGAAAAATTTATGCATTCATTAAATTTTATTTGTTATCCATTAAAACACGAAAAGATGGTTTGACAAATCGAAATCTTTGGAATCGTGTACACGGATAGAAGTTTTGAACTCTTTCAGATCGTGTGATTTTCAAAATTAATAAATTTATTTTAATTAGACGGATTTTTATAACCCTAAAAAATATTTTTAAAATCTAAGTTGGAGAAAAATTTATTCGCAGATAAATTTTGCGGTCTCCATCATCAGTTTGTAGATGATGTAATTAAATCTTGTGTGTTGACAGTAAGGCATTTCTCTCTATCAGACAGATTAATTGTGGTATCACCAGTACAAACCTTCTTAAGGGATAATTCTGGATAATTGTTAGTGTAGATCACTTCTCCATCTGAAGGGTTCATTGCAAAGCGATTGATTTGGCATTAGGTGGTGGTTAACACTTAGCTGTATATAATAGTATCCTCTCCATATGAGTCACTGTTATTATCTACTGGATCGAAACTATGTCAGTTATTTAATTTTACTTAGTAGGATCATTTGCTTAGATGGTAAAATTAAAAGGAATTAGCCTGTTTGGACAAATGATAGATAGTAGACGTCCTCCCATCGAGGCATACTATTCACAGGGAACTACGCTGCTGGTGAATTTTTTTTAAATAGTAGAGAAAACTATATTAAAATTAATTCAAAGTATTGCTCGTCATAATTAACAGTTATTTTTAATTATGTGATTATCACAAATAAAATGGCTTTTCGCGATCATACTCAAAGAAAACAAACTAATGAGACCAAACTATGCTGACTGGAAAAAAAATTGGACATTGTTTTAACTGCTGAGGACTATAAGTTTGTATTAACTGAGATTTGTCCATCGGTACCTGATGAGGGGGCGACCGAATAGGAAACCCAAGCCCATCAAAAGTGGCAGAAAGCCGATTAGATGGCTCGTTGTTACTTTTTAGCTTATATGTCAAATGTTTTGCAACATCAGCATCAGTCTATGCCCAATGCCTATGACATGATTTTGAACCTCGAAAAAATGTTTAAGGATCAAAATTGTTCTGCTAGGCAGGTGGCCATAAAATCTCATATGAATGCAAACATGGCTGAAGGCACCCCAGTTAGGGATCATGTTCTGAAGATGATCCGTCTTTTGAATGAATTGGAGATCTTAGGAGCTGAAATTGACAGGAAAACTCAGGTCGATATCATACTCAAGTCACTGCTTGATAGCTTTAAGTTGTTCTACCTGAGCTATGCCATGAATAAGCTCATCTTTTTATTAGCATAACTTTTTAAAGAACTTTAAGAAGCCTATGGTGTTCTTAGTAAGCCAAGTTCTGTGTATGTGATTGAAAAAGATTCTTCCACTAAACTGAAAGGTAAGAAGAAGAAAAAGGTTCAGACATAGGGAGGTACAGGTCCAAAAGTAATTAAGGGAATAAAAACTAGTTTGAAGGAGCCGAGAGGCAAATGCTATCACTGTAACCATTTTGGGTATTGGGGAAAGCAGTGTCCAATTTTTCTCAATAAGCAGAACAAACCAAGTAATTTCTGTTCACTGTAGTTGAAACATGTTTAGCGGTGTTATCTATCAGTACCTGGTGTGTAGTTACAGCAGCCACTAATCATGTCTATAATTCTTTATAGGGGTTCCAAAAAATTAGGCAGCTTAGTGATGAAAAAATATACCAATATATGGGCTATAATACAAGGGTGGCAGCAGTTGCAATAGGAGATGTCACTCTCAGTTTTAGTAGAGATAGGATTTTACTTCTAAAAGGTTGTCTTTATGTACCTTCGATTATAAAAAAATTAATTTTGATTTCTAATTTAATAAAGGACCAATGTTTTATTTATTTTAATAACTCTGTGGTTGTTAAAATAAATAAATATTTTATTTGTTCCGGTACATTGGTGGATAATCTGTATGTCGTATCTTCTATCTCTCTTAAACTACAACTAAATGAATTGAATATCACATCTAATTTACCATATAGAAGTGTTGTATCTCCTTTGGCCAATAAACCTTTGAATTCATTGGAAGTGGAGGCACTTTCAGTCTGTGAATCTTACTTAGAATGTTAGATGAGTAAGAGGCCCTTTTTGGCCAAAGGCTATAGAGCTAAAGAACTGTTGATACTGGTTCATTTTGATGTATGTGGTCCTATGACAATTCGGGCTAGAGGTGGCTTTGCGTACTTTGTCAGTTTCATTAATGACTACTCAAGGTATGGGTGCATTTACTTGTTGCACCGTAAATCCGAATGCTTTGAGAAATTCAAAGAATTCAAGGTGGAGGTAGAGCAGCATCTTGGTAAAATTATCAAATCACTATGATCCGACTATGGTGGAAAATACCTCTTTGGAGAGTTTAGGGACTACTTGTCATTGGAGATAATTATATCCCTGTTAACTGCCCAGGCACTCCGCAGCAAAATAGTGTAGCAGAAAGAAAGAATAGGATTCTTATGGAGATGGAAAGGTTCATGATGAGTTATTTAGGTTTATCCGATTCATTTTGGAGACTCATATTAGAGACAATAACTTACATTCTGAACTTGGTACCTTCTAAGCCAGTACCTTCTACTTTCACAGAATTGTGGACCGACCGTAAGCTTTGTCTAAGACATTTGGATTTGGTGGTGTCCAGCATATGTGCTGAAAAGGAACGCGAGTAAGTTGGAACTAAGGACAAAAGTCTATTTCTTTATCAGGTATCCCAAGAAAATGAAGGGTGGTCTATTCTATAATCCTAAGGATTAGAAGGTTATTGCTAGCACCAATGCTCAATTCTTGGAAGAGGATTATATTATGAACCACAAGCCCAAAAGTAAAATTGTTCGGGAATAACTAAGTCAAAATATCAGTAGAACGGGAGAGGAACCATAAGTCACTGATATCTTATTGCCTTGTCGTAGTGGGAGGATTATCGGGACAGGTGCAAATCATGAACAGAGTGCCGATGCACAGGGTTCAGATTCTACACAGCATGTTACTGCTAGTACACAGACACAGGTAGTGTCTCGTCATAGTGGGAGAGTTGATCATCAACTTGATCGGTATATGTTCTTGGGAGAGTCTTTTGATAAGATTATGACAGAACAGGATACCGAACCCTATAACTATAATGAAGCACTTCAGGACAAAGATGTAGATCTTTAGTAAAAGGATATGAATTCAGAGATAGAATCTATGTATTTGAATCAGGTCTTGAAAATTGTAGAACCACTCGAAGGGATAAAATCCATTGGATTCAAGTGGATCTACAAGAGGAAGAGAGGAGCAAACAGGAAGGTTGAAATCTTCAAGGCTAGGCTTGTTGCAAAAGGGTTCACTCAGAAACAAGGGATCGATTATGAGAAAACCTTTTTTCCAGTAGCCATGCTTAAGTCTATTCAGATTCTCATATCCATTGCTGCTCATTTTGATTACAAAATTTGGCAAATAGAAGTCAAGACATCTTTCCTTAACGAAAGTCTAGACGAGTGTATCTATATGGTACAACCAGATGGTTTCATAGCGAAGGGCTAGGAGCGTATGCTGTGTAAGCTTAAGATATCTATTTATGACTTAAGTAGGTATTAAGGTCTTAGAATACTTGGTTTGATCAAGCCATAAAGTCTTATGGTTCTGATCAGAGTCCAAATGAGTCTTGTGTGTACAAGAAGCGTGATAGAACCGTGACGGAAGCATAGTGGCCTTCCTAGTACTTTATGTAGATGATATCTTGCTCATCAAAAATAATGGGAGGGCTGTTAGTTCTAAGCAACCCAAGAGAGAGGTGAATTAGGTCTTAAAAAGTAATAACAATTTTAACAATCTTTTTAAAAACCTTTTAATATTGCAAACAAATATAGCAAGTATAAATAAAGAATAAAGCAATGCAAATATTAAAGAGGTTAGGGATAGAGAAAATGAACTTGACAATAAAATTTATAGTGGTTCGACTTCTTTTAAGTCTACGTTAACTCCCCAAGACTCCCCTTAAGAATTTCACTAAAATAGAATGCTTACGGGTGCATTCAAAACTTTTTACAACTTCAAGACGATCCTACGAAAAACACGCTCATGTTTTTCTTCTAATCTCTTGAGTTCTTCTTTGATGAGATTTACCCACTCACATAAAGGACAAAGGGTGACTCACCCTTGGATAGAATAAATGTGATGATTTAATGAGTATCACTCACTCTTTTTACATAAATGATTAGCAATAAATGAAAAGTAAAGAGATGAGATACAAGAGTTAGAGTTATAAATAATAAATGAGAGCTTTAAGGGTTTTGACTTTGAATCAAGCAATACAATAGTGATTATAGGTCTCCAATTGTTTTAAATGTTGGGGAGTGACTCCTTATATAAGCTCTTGAGGTTTCATGACCGTTAGAGGTAGGTGAGGGCATTAAATGCTAAAAATCTAACCGTTGAACTTTGCCACGTATTTTTAATTTCGTCACAGGTATCGACACATTTGCTTTTGGGTCGACATAAAACGTTTAGGACATGGTTCTTCAAGTGATTAGGTCAACTCAGATCTTCTGTGGTGTCGACACGATTTCTGCATTCTTCTCAACAACACAACGGTGTCGACATGAATGGTTATGGTGTTGACTCAAATTATTTTTCAACTTTTTGGGAGGGCCTTTTTGTGTCGACTCATTTTGTCTTTGGTGTGGACACTAAAAAGTGCAGGAACCGTCAGTAATTTGGTGTCGACTCAATTGGATTTTTGTGTCGACTTAAAATTTCTTCAGGGGGGCTCAATATATTTGTGTCGACTCATCTTCAATTTGTGTCAACTCACAAAATCTGCAGGCAGCCACGGTACTTTTGTGTCGACTCATTTGCAATTTGAGTTGACTCAAAATTTCAAATAACTAAAGTGAAGAAAGACTTTAGTGTCAACCCAAATCTAGTTTGTGTTGACTCTTTTTGAGTACAGAGAGACTTGACTCTTTTATGTCGACTTAAATTTCATTGTATCAACTCAAAACTTTGATACCTAAAACATCTTCAACGAATATGTTAGGGTGTTAGCTCATTTGCTCAAAGATGTTGACACGCTTGAGATCTTTAAGTATCCTTAACCTTAAAGTGTTGACCCAAATATAAATTATGGTCAATACAAAATATTCTCATTCAATAAAATACTTAAGTGTCAATCCATTTGAGAGATGAGTCATCTCATATGGCTAAATGTATCAACTCATTTGTCATTTTGGTAAACACTACCTTTTTTAAAATATTAAGTATTATCCTTTTAAATTAATTTATTCTTAAAAAATAAATTATGAAAATCATCAAAATCTAAATAAAAAATCCTTGAGCTAACAATCTTCCCTTTTTTGATAATTACAACAATTTCAACATTTTCTAGAAAATATTTTTAAAAATTTTTTAACAAGAGTTCTTCCCTTATCGTTACGCCTTAAACAGGATATGCAATCACAAATGTTAGGCATACAACAATAGTGTAATATATATTTGTAAGATGATTTGTAAATTTAATTCAGAAACATTCTGAGTTTATTAAAATTTGTGCATCAAATCAAATATGTTCGAAGTGTTTTTCAAATCCCAACCATCAATCATAGAATATATTTAGAGAGAATGTTATCAAAAAGGGATTCCAACAAGAATTTCAAATTCACAATCATATAAACATTCATCCATAAAAAGAATATATAAAAGAAAGTATATTTACAACATTTACAACACAACAACCAAAAAGTATGTTTAAAGGTACAACTTCTCCTTCATAAACGTAAAAACTCCTGAATGATAAAATGTTTGTAAATGTTTCACTTCTTCTCCACTTCTTCGTTCCTTACCTTTTCTTCTCCCCTTTTGAAATCATCAAATGGTCGAAGTCATTGATCATCCATGAACTTTTTTAATTTTTTTTCTCTTCTTGCTTGTGGCGTCTCTCAGAAGCTTTTTCTAAGGAGGAGAATGCACGTTCGTTTTTCTTCTTCGCAGCAGCCATAGCATCCAAAGTAGCAGCAAGAGCCAAATTTGCTTCACGCTTTAATCGTAAAGCTTTTCTTTCTTTGATTCCTTGGGCGTGAACTGTTTGCCCCAAGCATCTTGCAACCATTTGAGATGCTTTTCAACTTTTTTGGAGTTAGAGTGAACTGCTGTAACAATGCCTTGGTCATATTCTTTGCAAACCTACTGAACGATCGCTCTATTGCAGTTGACTTTAGAGACAATACTGTCATCTATTGTCTTGCAAAGGGCTCTCCCAACATTTGTGGAATTTTCAACATCACGATGCAGGGCTCAGTTGGTTTTGTCCAAATGCTTGACTTTGTCAGATAAAGAGGACATAGTGCTACTGAGGTCAAACAAGTCTTAGTTAATTTTGGTTTAGAAAAAGGTCAAGGAAAAGGATAAACCTTTAACCAAAGACATAACTTCAGACAGATCAATAAGAGAAGCTGCAGAGGAGGCAGGAGGAGCTGATGGAACATCAATATGTGCAGGAGGACGAGGAACATGAGAGGGAGCAGAGGAAGGTCTTGGTGTGTCAGTCCTAGTGGATGGTGGAACCGGGGAATCAAAATCTACTATAATGGGAGAGAAGTCTCGTGAGGCAGAGGGATTTTGAGGAATAGATGGAGTACCAGGTCGGGTGGTCCAAACTCCGTCAATTTTGGAAATTTGCATATGTTTCAATGCAGAAGCCCCATAGAGGTCATGCATTGAGAAAGGAACCATTTTTTGAGCAGAAAGGTCAACGCCAAAATGGCAAAAAAAATTAGTCAAGAACATAGCATGGGGGAGGGACGAGTTAGATTTGCCATGTGATTAGAGCATGTCAGAAATAAAAAGAAACCCTAGGTCAAGATTCTTCTGCTCAAGAATAACCACATTATGAAAATGTGCATGTATGAGACATCCCCAAACTTCTCTATTTGTGGCAAAACGATGTGGTTGACCATGTGGTGATGGAATCTCATTTCTAGTTTGAGTGAGTCGGCCTCAAGGGGTTTGGAGGGATCAAGTTCATCAACCTCAAATATTTATCTAGCCACATCATGAAAAGAAAATACATCTATGTCGATAGATCTCTTATTGTAGGGAACAAATAAATCACCTTCAGGCACAGAGAATTTCATTAAGAATAGAGGAGGTCAAGTGGATTCATTCACCCAAGAAGTGATGGTGGTTCTCAGGATAGATCCAATGGGAAAATGTGCATAAAAAAAAGCTTTATAAGCGTGGGATAGTGAGGGTCACGATTTTGAAGTAGTCTCTCCCACCCGAGACTAGAGAACAAATATCTAAAACATATTTTTATGGAATCGAAGAAAGTGAAATCAATAGATCAGCCCGAGATTACCTTTCAATTTATAAACGAGTAGAAATAGAGTTGCTGAAACTTGCTCGATTTGAAGCTTAAGGCCTCCGACATTGCAATTGCTTCGATTCCTGTCGCCGTTGCCATCGATGGTTTTTTCTTCTTTGGTGCGCTAGGGTTTGACAGGCCCTCATCCTCGGTTCTTTTGCTGCCTTTTCCAATTGTTCGAGGAATCATCTTAGATTGAAGAGAGATTGAAGAGAGGAGAGAAGATGATGGGTCGACTCATTTTTCAAAAGAGAAAAAAACGACGGGAGATGAGCAGTTAAGGACAGAGAGAGGAAACAGCGCGAATGGTGGGGACTAGTGCCTCTTAAATAGGCAAAAAGATTTGTGTCGACACAAATGACTTTTGAGTCAACACTTTTCTTCGCAAGTGTAGGTGTCCGAGATAAGAAATTGTGTCGACACTTTTTCAGAAAGGGTTGACATTTTCGGCTGTTTGAGTCGACACAATTGAGCATTAGATCGACCCAAATTTATCGAGAGCAAGACATCGAATTGGAGTCGACACTATATAGAAATGGGCCAACACTTTTTCCTACAATATCTCTTCCATATAGTTTTGTGTCAACTCGAGCACATATGTGTTGACACTTTTTCAAGTAGGGTGGACAATTTTTACATATAACGTTAGAATATAAAAAGCATTGAGATGCATTGAAAAGACAAGGTTAGTATGGCATTTTAATCATGAATTTGGAGCACATAACATACCTGTTATGTTCTTATATAGTATATTCTTTCTTCATTTAAAGGCTTAGTGAATATGTCTGCAAGTTGGTAATCTATGCCTATGAATTCAAGTTCAGTGTTACTTTTTTACACATGATCTCTTATAAAGTGATGTCTAATCTCAATGTGTTTGGTTCTGGAGTGTTGTATTGGGTTCTTGAATATATTAATGGCACTTGTGGTATCACATTTTATAGGAATATGATCTAAGCGAAAAACTATAGCCTTTTAGTTGTTGTTTCATCCAAAAAATTTATGCACAACAGCTACCAACTGCAATGTACTCAGCCTTGCCTTTAGACAATGCTACTGAGTTCTGTTTCTTGCTAAACCATGAAATTAGTGAGTGTCCTAGGAATTAACATGTTCCACTCGTACTTTTCTTATCCACTTTACATCAGGAAAAATCAACATCTGAATAGCTAAATAACTCAAAGGCTATTCCTTTAGGATAGAATAATCCTAGATTTTATGTACCTAAGAGGTATCTAAAGATGCGCTTAATGGCGGTCGCATGTGATTGTTTAGGGTTAGATTGAAATCTTACACACATGCAAATACTAAACATGATATCAGGACAACCAGCAGTTAAGTATAATAGAGATCCGATCATACCTCTATAGTGTTTTTCATCTACTGCTTTACCATTTTCATCCTTGTCAAGCTATGTTGTAGGACACATTGGAGTTCTCACGGGTTTTGCTTTCAGCATGTCAAACATCTTCAATAGGTCCCTTGTGTACTTAGCTTGATTAATGTAGATTCATTCTTGTGTTTGCTTGATTTGAAGTCCAAGGAAGTAGTTGAGTTCTCCCATTATACTCATCTCAAATTCTCCCTGCATACACTTGGTAAAGTCCTTGTAAAGAGATTCGTTAGGTGTACCAAAAATAATATCATCTATATAAATTTAGACAAACTATCATATCATTTTTTTGAGACTTAATAAAAAGAGTGGTATTAATTTTTCCTCTAGAAAACTTATTTTCAATCAAGAATTTATTGAGCCTTTGATACCATGCTCTAGGTGCTTACTTTAAACCATATAGAGCCTTGGTAAGTTTGTAAACATAGTTTGGAAAATCAAGATTTTCAAAGTCAGGAGGTTGTTTCACAAAAATTTCCTTTGAGATAAAACCATTTAAAAAGGCACTTTTAACATCCATTTGATAGAGTTTAAAAATTTTAAAGCATGCAAAAGTAAACAACATCCTAATGATTTCAAGTCTAGCCACAGGAGCAAACGTCTAATCAAAATTGATGTATTTTTCTTGATTGTAACCTTAGGCTACCAATCGAGCTTTGTTCCTAAGAACTACTCAATTCTCATCCATTTTATTTCTAAAAGCTCATTTTGTACCGATGATGAAGTATTCTTTAGGTCTTAGGATTAAAGTTCAAATTTTGTCTCTTTCAAATTGGTTAAACTCTTCTTGCATAACCAAGGTCCAAAACTCATCGTTTTCAGCTTCCTCAAAATATTTTGGTTCAATCTGGAAAAGAAATGCTAGATTACCACAAACATTATGTAGAGAAGATCGAGTTTTGATACCTTAAGATAGATCACCAATGATAAGATCTTTTGGGTAACCATGAGCATGTTAGAGGCAAAACTGCCAAGATCATTATTTTTGTAAACGATTTTTGGTAAAAAAATTAACTGGACGGGCAAACGCCGAAATAGGCTCCAGATAAAACTTTTGACGACGAATGATCAAAATAAAATTCGTGTAACCAAAGTTAATTTAGAAAAATACCATTTGTCGATCTAATCTTTAACTACGACTTGATTTTGAGTTGAAGCTCCTATCAGATCTTCTACTGTATTTCCTTACGTGATCTTCGAACGTAATGTGGGCTACGATCCTCCGAGAACTCGTACCGACAGAACCCCGATATATTTAAGTCTTGAAAGACAAAAATAATATCATAATAA
>JAULJZ010087219.1:0-12428 GCA_032270985.1 Heliamphora pulchella
CCACAAAAAAAACAAAGTATTGTTGTCCATAATCTACATATGGTTATGGGTTTGTTTTTTTCTTCATGACTGTAGCGCCTCTCCTCCAATCCCTATGCAAATGTTCTGTGACAATTGAGTTATTATCTTTATTGCTAATAATTCGATTTTACATGAGCGCACTAAGTATATTGAAGTCCGCAATCACTTCATTTGAGATTTGTTATTACGAACACAAATTGTCACTCTTTATATTCGCTTGGAGGATCAATTGGATATTCTTACAAACATGTAACCTCGTTCTACCTTCTATCGGTTGATTGTCAAGCTGGGCAACTTTGACCTCTATGCTATGATTTGAGGGAAAGTGTTAAGAGAGTTTTTTATATTTATTTTATATTTCTAAGGGTATTCTAGTAACTGTTTTTGACTTAATAATCTTATAGGTTCACATGAGTGAGGAGGCTGAATAAGCTCCTAAACTCTTCTTTCTTTCTCTCTTTCCAATCTCTCTTTTTCTTCCTCTTCAAACCTATATCAACATGTTACGATTCAACTGGGAAATTTGATTGTTAACTACTAACTCATTTAAAAACTTGAGCAAATAGAGAAGCATAACTTTATTATTTATACTCGCAACATTGCTTCTCACATGTGCCCCTACTCACCTTCATAAGCGGGCCAAATATGTGCAAGTTTTTTAATTATTTGGTAGCCGGTGAGATTTGAACATGAAATCTATTATCTGCTCCGATACCATATTAAATGGTTAATCACTGATTCATCTAAAAGTTTAAGCTGTTAGAGGGAGGCATAACTTTACTACTTATATTCTCAACAAGGGACGTAAGACATTATACCATGCAGCGAGCGAGAGGGCTGTCAAGCTGTAAGGATTTAGATCATAACAATGTACTACAGTATCAAGAGACCAAAGTTTCCATTCCCCAATTTCTGGTTTTGCAGATATTTTTTTCAACATAAATCATGCAGTGAAAAAAGTAAATATACCTGTAGGTCCTGTATAGAATGCTAACTGCCTGCATCACAGTGGTAAGCAAAAAGAATATTAGTATGCTCACGAAGAAAGGAGAATCAAACACATCAATAAGATGCAAGAATCTAATTTGAGAAGCAAAACTAACTCAGTTGCATAGCCCATACGCTCCGCTAAGGGTGTAATGCCCAATAAGCTGAAGAAGAACACCCATCCCTGTAATAGAACAAACATATATAAATAAAATAAAAAATGAAAACCAAGATGAAAGGCATCATGAATCAGCAAATTATGACCACAATTACTTAGGAGAAAATGATGTTTGAAAATTGCGCCACTTCCCACCAAAAAATCATAGATTATATATTCGGGTCATCAATCTACATTTCAAAGAAAAATCAAAGTAATGCAGAGTATATGACAACATTAGCCACTCTACTTTTCCTTATTATCAAAATTCCTTTTTTGATCGGATTGAATGAGAAAATAACAACTGAAGCCTGTGCTTCTTACATCTTTTCCTGTAAGATAGTGCAGCAATATTGCCAGGGGCCCAAAAGGAAGTAAAATGTTAATCTTTGGTTTAATTAAGACAATGTAGACACTCCTGAGATGTCTGATCCATAGCTGCTTAAAACACCATGAATCGGAAAGCTTTGCGTGTGATCCAATACAAGATGCCTCAAAATCAAAAGTGTGTGCTTTACTCCTAGTTTGCGATAAGCTCAAAGGAATCTCCTCATCAGATTCAAGGTCTATCTTCTCCTCTACAGCCCCCATCTGCACACAGGCTGAACAGTTATTTAGTTAAATAGCTGTACCAAAAAGTTATTTAGTAAATAGCTTCTTTGTTGTACTCAGGTCCCCGCATCCAAAACAGGATGAATGAAATAATATCACCATATTAACTCAATTGGAAGTACGTAAATGCCACTACAATAACAGGTGGTAATTAAAGTCAAAACAACAGATTATATTAACTTAAATCATTAAAATGAAAATAATTTCAGGGATCCCAAAAGATTAGCACTTGGTCCACGAAAAATGAACACAAGATTCCAAATAACAACTGCCAGAACAAGCATGTATTTTGTTGGGTAAGCTACTTGTGCTAGCACTGCAATTTATGTGTGTTCTAAAAGATATAGATGTTTTCTCCCCAACCAGGGAAAAGATACTCGCATTTTTTCCAAAGGCCAACCGGATTAAAATATCAGTGTTTACAATTGTATGCTAAGTCATCATTGAGTAGCGTGTAAAATGTAAGTCAAAATAGATAAGACGAGAGTTTTTGGCTATCCCATGGAAATTGAAAATTCATCCTGTTTCACAAAACTATATCAATGAGACCATCTATTTTCCTTGGCATTTTAAGCAATTCCATCTCACATTACAAAAATTGACACTACTGCCACACCAACAGTAGAATTCCACTTCCATTTTTTTTCCCTTCTTTTGGTGACCCAAATACTTTTCATGGTCCTCCCATTAATCTTTAGTGATGGTTTTGTCTGTCACTGAATGGCTGTGCCTTCAAGTAGTATTTTTTTATTACTTTTTCATATAAAATGAAAAAGAAGCAATACAACTAAAAATAGGAAAAAAAAATACACATTGAAATAAGATTGGAACTAATCAATGCCTCAATGGAAACAATAAAGTAGTTGAATAAGAAAGATCAAGCCCAAAAACTGTAGATCGAAAAGCCATCGTATTGAGATTGCACAGAAAAGGCATTAGGTCAGGAAAGGTCTGAAAGTATTCACCTTCAGAGGACTATATCAGTTTTTGCATAATAGGCCATTAAACCTCTTCTCACTGCTTCGAATCACATTCCTTTTTCCTTCCTCCTTTGCTTGTATTTTATTTTTACCTCTTCCTAGATGACATCATTCCTTTTCTTAATTGCACAAGACCAAGCAATCATAAAAAGCACCCACCCTTTTTTCCTCAATTGGGCATGGGTAATTCTATTGACACCTACAAATTATCTAAGTACACCAATATTTATTTTTTTATTTTTTTGAATTGTGAAATTACCAGAATATCCTTCAATTTCCAAACCCTCACCTCCTTTCTTGTGCACTAAGCAGCCCTTTTACTATATACGATACCAAGATTTGCTACTATTCTTTTCTTGCAAACCACATCACATCAAACCCCTTTTATTGGAGAAACTAATCCTCGAGTTTAAAGAAGCGCTAAAAAGTCTTCAAAACTACTCAAGTTTTGCTTATTGTAGGACTCGCAAAGTATTGATAGGTTGAGTGAGACATAGGAGAGTGGCTAACGAGGTTGCATGGTTGTCGTCAACTCATGTCTGTAAAGCAGTCATACTTACTTCACCTAAACGAAAACTTGATTTAGCGGCTCCTTCCAAAAGGCCTAAATGCAAATATAAAAAAACATCTCCTGGATAAGCTTCACGACCAAACGGTTTCATAATAGAAGAGACATTTGGAGATAGGAATTGGGTTCAAGCTTTTCCCAACCCATTCTCATCAATCGACTCCTGACGTATCCAAATGAGTGTGGTTCATTCGATAAATTCCTACCACTCTATCTATCTCTAAGATGTTTGGATTTTTCAAAACTCCATGGACACGCAGAAGAGAAATGCTACTTGGCCATGCCCCATTTAAATTTCTATTCAACACTAATAAAGAATAATGTTGATATTGGTCGGTCGTCAATTCCAGTCCAAATACCAGTCCAAATATTTCATTTATAGAATAAAATTCTGTATACATTAACAAAAGAGATCTTTACGGAAAACCCTTTTGTAAACTCCTTGTTTTGGGTGTAATTGAGATAGAATCATAAAAGAATCATGAAAATTTGAGTGTTCACTTTTTCCGTGAGGGGTTAATGAGATTAGGAAAATATGATTCATTTAAATAACTAAATAAAAAGTTCAATCTTTTCTTTTGTTGGATGAATTACGATAGATACGGCTCGATAAAACGCAAAAATCATAACATATTCAAAAATTTATTCGAAATGCCTAGTGATCTTCAACCAATTATGTGCTTCAATATAATTACTAGGAGTAAACGCTATAACGAGACCACAGAACTATAGACCCAGCTTATTCCTGACAGCATGCCCATCTATTTTAACTTCGAAGAATTCGTTCGGCCAATATTTTAGCTATTATCACTGAAGGTAAGAGAATATATTTTCTAGGAGCCGATTGATTATTAACATGGAACCTCTTATTACTTGAGTAAGTGGAATCGTATCCATGAAATGGTATCCTAGGCAAATGTTTTCACGCTAATTAATTTTTTTATTATAGTCTGATATGCTAGAATAGTATTTCGTTCACCGGAAATAATAAAGAAATGAATGAAAGAAGAGAGTTTTACGAAGGAAATGGAGGAAAATAGGGTATTATAGGGGATGCATAGAAGTGATATGCCCGTAGGGAGGTATAGCTTTTAAAGACACTGGGAATCAATTCCCAACAATTGATTGGACCCCCTCTCACAATTTTGGAATCTCTTTCTTTCTCATTTCCCTTTAACAACAACAACTAAGTGTGTATGAAGAGACTTGAACCCATTTCTACTTATTTTGTTGTTATTTGCTTGCATGAGTGGATCATGGGTCCGTTGTCGTTGGAATGTGCATCATGGGAGCCACACGTGTGGTTGGGGGCTCGGGCATTTAACTAAAACCATTTATGTATTTGTGTTGGTAACTGGGGTCTAAGATGGGCTTTATGCTAATATTAATTTGTGGGGTAATTTGGCAGTCTTGTTTTGAAAAAGCACAAATTGTGGCAAGCTTCCACGGAAAGCTTTGCCTTTGTACCAAAGTCAAAGTGTAAGGTAAAAACATGCTCCAAACAAGTAGCTACTTTATCACAAAGATATTATCAAACGTGTAGCAATTTGCAGCATAGAATAAACAACAAGGGAAGGGACGAGAAGTAGCAATAGCAAAGAAGGAAGGGAGAAAAGCAACATCAGCAATACGGAACAAAAGCAACAATAGCTGTGGTTGTTGCATCAAAGGAGAATAAGATGGCAGCAACAAAGAAGCAGAACAATGCAGCCGCAGAAGTAGAAGAATAAACAAATATGTAGCAAAAAAGTAGTAGAAGTGAAAAAGAAACCACAATAGAAGAAAAGAGAACTGTTGAAAACACTTTGTGAAGCTTTTCTCTATAAAGCCTTTGATGAGGTCCGAAGTTTGAGGCTATAGGGGGATAGCTCAAGTATAAAACTTATGAAACTTGGGAAGTCACACGAAACAAAAACAAATAGGAGTCCATATATTTCACTACATAAATACGTATTCGAATACATCAACGGGAAATTGAGGGATAGAGAGACAAGAACGAGGGGAAACCTTACGGACCTTGAGCTCATAAGAAGAAGGGAGGGAAAACCTATAACTTGTACAGGGCCTTGAACCCACAAGGAGAAGAGAAGTAGGACGAATATATGGAGTTGTACTTTTGTAGCCCATCAACCAACTTGCTTCTAGCATTTTGCCTCCTCTCAAAAGAGAGAATAGAGTCCTATATATAGACTTTTCAAACCCTGAACGTACAATAATGCCACTATTCTTTTCTCGGAAACCACATCACATCACTTTTCAGCATCACGTATACAAGGAGCTACAAATTGATGTATTTTGGCTCCTGGATATTACCAAATCCAAATACTTGAGTTAAAAATGTCATTCTAGCTTATTATAAAAGTGTCAAACCCCCACTTCCCAACTTGCAACTTGCTGTTGGAAGTGCTGGAATGTGGGAGCTAGAGCCACATCATAGTCAAAGCAACCACACCTACATAAATTGAGACATGACGGAATTCAAACAAACTTTTGAATTTCGATTAACAACAGGTATCACCAGTAAATGGATTTACCAGTATTCTATATTCATAGCCATCCCTGTTGTCTTACAAATGGTCGAGAACAACCATGAAAATAATGAAAGCCCCTAAGTTCAACTACCTTCATCTGCTCCTTTTCTAGTGAAATTCAATAAGAAGGTTTGATGCTTAGTGACAATGGCTACCAATGCTTCTCTCTCATCTACATCATCTAATTCAAACACAAACACAGCAATACCTCCAAACTAGAATCTTCTTATCTCGAATCTATGTTCTCTGGTTACAATCAAACTTGATGGAACAAATTTCATCATCTGGAAGAATCAAGTCATGAATCTTCATCGAGCTACAAATCTGTTAGGTTATATTTATGGATCAATACCCTGTCCTGCAGAGAAAATCATCTCCAGTGATTCCAATCACGTTTTGAATCCTAATTATATGCATTGGAAAATGATGGATGCACACATCTATAGCTGTCTTTCTGCAACTCTCTCTCCTCTAATCTACTCTTCTGTTCTTCATTTCACAACTAGTTATGGCATTTGGAAAGCTCTCGACAAGAAGTTTACATCACTCTCAAGCTCACACATTCATCAGCTTAAGATCGAGTTGAATGCAATAACAAAGGCTCTTTGTCGATTGAAGATTTTCTCACTCAGATTCGTCAAATAGCAAAACAACTGCAATAAGTGATGAAGATCTAGTTTACATCACTTTAAATGGCAAACCAGATGAGTACGAGGCTTTCAAAACAAATATTCGAACAAAATCAGAGGAAATAACAATGGAAGAATTGATTGCATTACTTTTCTCTGAAGCTATTCCATGTGGAATCCAAATTAAAATTAAAATCCTCCTCTAATCTAACAGTTGCATATTGTGCAACTCATACAGAGAACTCTATTCACGATCCAAATGAGCATTCAAATAACAGAAACCTCAACAATTAAAGAGGTAATCGTGGCTTCAGAGGCACCAAATCTCGTGATTATAATAATTCTCAAGGAGGCAGAAGAGGAGGTCATCCAAATTACTCAAATTCATCTGGTGTTACATGTCAGATCTGTGGCAAAAATAATCACACTGTTCTCGAATGTTGGCGTCGTATAGATGCTTCAATTCAACCAGTTCAACAACCACTACCATCCTATCAATAGAGTATTAAGAAGTCATATAGTGCTTCAGATTGTTATGAATCTCCAAGTAGTTGGTAGATCGACTCAGCTGCGTCTTATCATATGACAAACAATCTCAGCAATCTACAGCAACCTCAAGCATACCAAGGCACTGATCAGGTTACATTCGGCAATGGTAATCCCCATCCAATTTTTCATACTGGCCATGGTATTCTTCCTACTCCACATCATAACTTCAAACTTAATAACATTCTTCACATTCCTTCCTTACATCCAAATCTACTACATGTTCAACAATTAACCTCAGACAATGATTGTTCTATCATTTTTAACAAAGATTCATTTCTGATTCAGGACAGAGTGACCAAGAAACCTCTTTGTAGAGGGATTCACTCTCATGGACTCTACCAGCTGCTGCCCTGCCATTCTGCAGCTGCTGATTCTACATCCAAGTTTTCCCTTTCAGCCAAAGTCTCCAGTACATTTTGGCATCACAGGATGGGACATCCTTCTCAAATAAAATTGAATCATCTTCTCAATAAATCCAGACTACCTTGCTCCTCTACATATAATAATCAGTGCACACACTGCAATGTAGCAAAATCCCATAGATTACATCTTGCCTTGTCCAACTCTAATGTGAATAAAACTTTGTCACTTGTTCATAGTGACGTTTGAGGCCCTTTTAATCATAGAAAATCAGCCATAAAATTCTATGTTCTTTGTGTGGATGATAGTAAATTTACATGGGAGTTTCCTATGCACTATAAAAGTGAAACATTCAGCAAATTCATTGAATTCAAGAAATATGCTGAAAAACAATTCGATAGTACCATCAAGATCTTAAGAACTGGTGGGGAAGGAGAATACTCCAGCTCCAAATTTTGTGATTTTCTTCTTCAAGAAGGTATTGTTCACCAAAAATCATGTCCCCACACTCCATCCCAAAATGGAGTTGCAGAGAGAAAACATCATCACATTGTTGAAACCACCTTAACCTTACTTCATGCTTCCTCTATACCTCTGGATTTTTGGTTTGATGCTTTGGATACATCAACCTATCTTAGGTTACCAAGTAGCAAATTAAATAATCTTACTCCCTTTGAGAAATTATTCAACCAATCTCCTGGTTTTCACTTTCTCAAAGCATTTGGATGCAGGTGTTTTCCTTGGATTCGATCTTATACTACTCACAAGTTGCAACCCCGTTCTACTCCTTGCATCTTCATTGGTTATAATTCCACTATAAAAGGATATAGATGCCTTGATCCTACTACAGGTCACATCTACACCTGGAGACATGTTATTTTTTTATGAAACTCTATTTCCTTTCTCTATCTCATGATCAACACCCTCTTTATTCTTAACTCCTACATTTCTTCTCTATCTTCTCTTCAAAATTTCTTTTGGACACCATACATTACTTCCATCTCCTGTTATTAATAACTCTAATTTGGTGTCCAATACAAGTGACGTTGCAGCATCTTCACCTTCATTTTCTCAGCCTTATTCTCTTCCTAACTCCTCTTCTCAACAACCTTTTTCACCAGTCCTTCAAACCTCTTTTGCTCAGCCACTTTTTTTACAAACACTTCCATCTGATACTCAATCACACCAAAACTCTCACTCAATGGTAACTCAATCAAAGCTGGCATTTCCAAGCCAAAAAGACCTATTTCTTTATCCTCCAAAGTTCTTACTGACACTGCTTTTGTTGACATTGAGCCTACCAGATTTAAACAAGCCATTCAATGTAAGCATTGGCATCAGGCTATGATTGAGGAGAACAATGCCTTGCAACAACAGGGCACTTGGACTCTAGTTCCACCACCATTGCATAAGACTCCTATTGGGTGTAAATGGGTGTTTCATATTAAACGACACTCAGATGGTTCTATTGCTCTGATACCATGAAGAAGAATTGAAGTAAAATGATACTTGCTTTTCTCATTACTGATCTGGAACGTATTACATTAGTTTTATACTCATATTCCAGCTTGTAATTCATTTCTAACAAACTAACTAATTTCCTAACTAACTTTGGTATCAATGCTTAATGCCTTGTATAGACTGAGGGCGTAGTCTTCTGGTGTGACCCATGCTGAGATTGGTGCAGCTGCTGCGCAGGCCTAGGCTGAGGCTGCTCCTGCTGCATCAACTGAGACTGTTCCAGCTGCACGGGCTTGGGCTGCAGTTCCTTTTGTGCATATTGAGTGACCTCACTATCAAAATTCACTAGGTTTGATTTTTGTTTCCTAAACGTAAAGTTTAAGGGCCCGTTTGGTAACAGTTTTCAAACTCACTTTTTAGAAAATTGTTGTTCTAAAATAAGGAAAATACATTTGGTAATAATTTCTACAAAATAATTTTCAAAAAAGTGAGCTAAAAAACAGGTTCAAAACAAGAAAATTTGAAAACGATTAAAACTCGTTTTCAAACTGTTTGGGAATTTTTTCTATCAGTTCTGACAAATTGAAAGTTTGCATCCGTTCCCGTCGAGCATCCACCATCGTCGCCGGCCTGTTGTCGTCGTCGCCGAGCTGTCGTCGAGCATCTACCATCGTCGCCGACCTGTCGGCGGCGGCTGCTTCTCCTCCATGAAAATCACTTGTAGAAACCCTAAGAGTCAATTTCATCCTCTCTCTCTCTCTCTCTCTCTCTCTCTCTCTCTCACACACACACACACAAGAGTCGATTTCGTCCTTCTTAGAGGGACAGTAAGCGAATCGATCGCTCAACTTGCTTAGAGAGTAGGATCAAAACACTCAGCGCACAACATGACTGCCGTAGTGTGCGGGAAGAGATCATCCTTCTTCGAGCTTGGTCCTCCAATGGCGAAAACCCTCTTTCGCAATTTCTCTTTTCTAAAAGTAGCACACCAAATGCAATCCCTTTTTCTAAACTATTGTAAAACTATTTCTCAAATTCATTTTTACTAAACAATTTTCAAATAACAATTTTAGAAAACACAACCAAACGAACCCTAAGATTTTGGAAAACTTTTGATGAGAAGTACACAACTCTTTTTTTGAAATCAAAGGGCTTAATAATATCAAAGCTTAAAAATCCCTTTCGAATTTGCTTCGACCTTTCATTGGAATAAACTTGAATAACATAATTTGCCAGAATCCTAATGACAAGACAACATATTTTGCAAAACACAGAGTCTCTGGTCTCTAAAATATGTAGGATCACTTCAATTGAAATTTTAGAATCATGCAACCTGTATACACCACCATTTTCTCAAACAATAACAACCCAAGCGACTAAACACATTTGCCACGCATTACGTGAATTTTTAAGAATACACATCGGCCCCAAGCATGTATAATTTATATATAGCCTTTAAAAGACAACAACACATATCGATGACAATGTGGCGTAATGTCTGAAATTCAATGCATATATAATACAATGAACGAATGCCATACGACATTACATCTTAAAAAGTTTTATTGCACCTACATGTGTAATCAGCAATCTCAATACCATCGGATATAAAGTCGTCTAAAGTTAAATAACTTCCGATTACGATAGATTGGCATGCATGCTTGGTCAATCTTGTTTCCCAAACATCTCAACCACATTAACCAAACTGCTCACTTTACTTTTTTTCAAATCTTACAAGATTTTGAGACCATTGCCGAAAGACCTCATATTGGAATCATTGAAATGCTGATCTTTTTACTAATTATATGGCATAATTGATCAACTTCTAAGTTGTTACATTGACAGTTAGAAAGAGTCCACCTTTATTAACACAAAATGTATGGATCTAAAGTGTGCTATGCGCATTTTATCTCAACACACTTATTCTGCAGTTGTTATTCATCATTGAATTTCTATTCATGGCTAATCAAACATAACTATCTCCCTAGTTGCTTCACGGCCGCGTGCCTATATTTCAAGAGTGCTGACTAAGATATCATATACCATGTCCCATTGAAATGATTTCCTAATATTATTGCACTACTTTCAAACATAAAGTCCTGGCACATCGGTAAAATTGCCCCATTACAACCTAGGTTTGAATTATATAAATAGTCTTGCCGCATACGGGATAAAGCTGCACACATTCTAACTTTCCAAATCCCTCAGTGCGGGAGTCTTGTGCCATGGCTGACTTTAAGTTTCAAACATAAAATAATTTCCCAAAACACTTTTTGGCAACAAAAAAGTGCATTGTTGGAAGTCATCCATTTACCCGTTGTTGGGCTCGTTTGTTTAGGGAATATAAATGTGGGATTGGAGATAAAATCCAACGGAACCCACAAATCCGATGTTTAAAAGTTTTGGATATATAATCCCAAATGGTGTTTTATCTATTGATAATATATAACTGGCGGTGGGAAGTATTATATATCCCCTCTCTTTAGAAGACAATTTTACCCTTCAAATTTAAAAGTCAAAAGACGCATCACAATTGTTATCTTCAGAAGAAGGGTGTGGAGATGAGGCTAATTCTCAGACAACCCCATACCAGGGGCGACTCATATTCGACGCAAGATGACAGAACCCCAAGCCAACTATAACATCTGAAAGCAGTAAACCCTCCACTTGCATGTTCTTCTGCTTGGAGCCAAACTGTGGAAGAAGAAGACCCACACGACTTCGAAGAAGATCAAGCATAAGAAGAAAACGAACAAAACGAATTTATTAGAACATTGAGGGTAACTATTGTTTGGTTTGGTATTGAGGGTAACTATTGTTAAAACATAAGACTATGCTATTTAAAACATAACCTATGCAATGGTTAATTTTATGGTAAGCCAACAAAAAAAGAAAATTAGTAGATCCCAACATGAGGTTATGTTGTAAACGAATTACAATATCTCATGGGAGGGTAAATATGAAAATTCATTATTATTCTTACAATTTTATATATATTATTCACTCGTACCTACCTTTAAATAAACAAAGTATATACTAATCCCCAGTAATACATATCCAAAGTAATATCATTTTTCAAGCTCTTCACATTGTGAAACTGGAATCATTGAATTGCTTGATGACATTCGATTTCGTTCCGTCGGCGATCCTCATTATCATGTCTCCTTGTCTTTATGCTCCTCCAGCTAGGCTAGAGCAATATATTCTAGATTGTAAGAATTACATAAATTGAGTTTCAATCCTTCGTGTATTAAGAACTAGCCCAGTGTTTAGCTATGTATAGGACTTTTCTTGTACTTAATATCCACTTATATATCCGAAGGTATTCTATATCCGCCAAATTACCTCCGGACAATCAAACAGACCCTTGAAGAAAAGCATATATTTAAAGAAAGGTCCTCCTATAGTATTAAGGGCAGGTGCATGCATTGGGTTTGGCAGCTAAAAAATAGTAGTTGGCATCCTAAACGAGAGCAAATGTTCAAGCAATTCAACAATTCGTTGAGTCAGAGCAAGAAACATGATATAAAGCATATGAATCCGATCATCTCGCTGGGAGGGGAGGGGGGGTGG
>JAULJZ010087241.1:0-12427 GCA_032270985.1 Heliamphora pulchella
AGCACCCAAACAGCCTCCTAAAACCCCATGATGATCGTCAGAACTAGGTCCGAGGCTCGAGACATGAAGTGACCGTTGACAACCTGGCGGCCACCGAGACCAAATTTGTCCGACATGGCAGTCGCTGGTTCTAAATCCTTACGACTGGGCGGTCGCCATGTGACTCTTGGCAAACTTGGCGATCGCTCACATGGGACATGGCAACCACCAACTTGAGACGCGCATAAAGCCTCCCAGGCGCGCGAAAAAGGCTCATTCGCACCTTTCTTACTCTCTCTCTAGACTCCGGTGCTCTCAACCTTCTTTCTTATCTCTCTTAGCTTCTTCCTGCTCTTTTAGCTTCAAGATGTTTATTCTGCTGCTCGTGATCCCATTCTTCTTCATGGCGGGCCAAGGCCATGGGGATGATGACTTAGGGGAGCGACAAGGCCCTTATGCTGCTGATAGCTCTTCTATGGGTGTCCTTCTCGCTAGCGGAGTTACTCCTGCGCAGCCTGCTGCTACGATGGATGCTCTAGTGTTCGAGGTAAAGCGTGCCTCCTGCCATGTTGCTGAGGAGGCACTAGTAGCTGCTGCGGCGCAGGGGGCTACAGACGCTGCTGCTGAGGCTGCGGTGGCTGATTTCTTGGATCCTGATGCTAGAGATGGTCATCCGGCACCCTTCGACCCACACACATACGCTCCACTGCCTAATCGTGTAGTTCTGCGCGGGATGAGACGCTATGAGCCTCCAGCTAATGCTGTCGCAGCCGATTGGGGAGGTGCTGCCCTGGCTACTCTCTACAGCTTCATGAGGACTCTTACTCGATTCCCTTAGGATCACAGCATTGGGGGATACTAGAGGGTCAGGGAGGTATGATTTAGCTTTTGCAGTTCTTTATTTATTTTTGTTATCTGTTACCATCAACCTGCTGACATCTTCTTCTTTGTAGTTGTGGACCTACGAGTTCCTCGGGCTTTATGTCCCGGCAAACTCTACGGTAGACCCTCTGGTCATTCCCCGAGTAGCCCAGTGGTTTCGAGGGCTAAAGTGGAAGGAAGCCGGAGGGAAAGACCTTGATCGATTCCGGGTGTCTTTGGACCGGCTGACCCCTGACCAGGTATCCTTATTTACTGCTTATTATTCTGTACACTGCGTTATCCATCTTACTGCACTGTTTACTGTACTGTTTGCTACACTGTCCATTACACTGTTCACTACACTGTTCATCTCACTGTATGGCTTACTGTTCTTTGCATTGTTCTGTACTTTAAACTGTTACAGGTCTACTGGAATGTCTAGAGGGGGGTAGAGGATTGGGCCGGTGCGGATCTGATACGTAGTCGCAACATTGGTGCGAGGCGTATCATGCTGGAGGGCCCATTTGGGCAGGAGTACTATCTAGGAGAGCGAGTGGTTCGTCAGTTGCTCGGCCTGGATCACTTTTGGATCCCAGTGGTTCCTCCGGCCTGTATGCGCCAGACTGAGGATCTGAGTTGGGTCGACCTTCTCCTTGAGCTGGTGGGGACTCATGCTGCAGAGTTACTGGTTGCTAAGGGGGACTACCCAGCCTGGGCCTGGGCCCATCTACTTGGTCCATTAGGACCCGTCCCGGTTGCCCCAAGAGGCAGGAGGCAAGGACGGGCTCTAGAGGCTGCTGATATTGGTGCTGCTGGTGTCGCTGCAAGAGCTACTGGTGCTACTAGAGTTGCTGCTGGAGCTACTGGTGGAGTTGGGGCTGGGGATGTTGAGGTACCTTAGACGGTGTCGTCCTTCATTGCTGGGTATCCTTTGATATCCCCATCCCGGTTCCTCCAGCCCCGGAGTTCTGGCCAGAGCACGCCCAGGTTTGACTCTTTTCTCACTATTTCCTTTTCGTCTTTTTTTATTCGTAGACTGCTCAGTTCTGTTTTATTTCTTGACAGACGGATCAGGTTTGGCTGGATCGTCTCATGCTGGTGGAGAGCGGCTTGCGAACCCTTGTCCGCCAGCAGAATGTAGCCTTACGCGTAGCTGGGGTTCTATTCGTTCCCTTGCCAGTGAGTATCTCTTCTTGTGCCTTGTTATTATATTCTGTACTTTATTCTTATTCCTGCTTCTCTTTTTCAAGCACCAGTAGCTGCCACTGGTGCGGTACCGCCACCGGCCCCTGCTCAGCCTCATGTTCTGATTCCGGCACGAGGTCGCGAGTCTCGTACTTCTTCCCGAGCCCATTCCTGAGGATCTGTCTCTTCTGCCCGGAGTCGCTCTAGAGTTATCTCCTCCTCCTCCTCCGACAGTGATGACGATGATGAGTTCGATAGACTTTTTGAGGATGATAGCTCGGAGCAGGCCGGCCCATCCTCCTGTTGAGTTCGCCCAAGGCACACCTGAGAGAGAGAGCCCCCCCCCCCCCTTTTTACTTTCAGATACATTTATTTTAATGAGCCTGCGTGCCCCACTTTGACATGCTTACATACATTTACTTGATTTACGGGCCTGCGTGCCCTAATTTTGCTGTTTGTTGGGCCTAGGTGCCCCAGTTTTTATTCTAATACATTTTGTCACTTTCTGATACATTTATTTTGATGGGCCTGCATGCACCGCTTTGATATGCTTACATACATTTACTTGATTTACGGGCCTGCGTGCACCAATTTTGCTGTTTGTTGGGCCTGGGTACCCCAGTTTTTATTCTGATACATTTTGTCACCTTCTGATACATTTTGTGCCATTTGTCACTTCACATGTTGCATGACTTTTCTTTATTTGCTACTCAAACTATCTTAGATGCATAATTCTGATGCCACAAGTAATATAGATCACGTAAACTGAAAACTAACCCACACCCGCCATGTTCGAACATGGCGGTTGCCACTTTCCCAAAATATTTACCTGGCGGTCGCCTGTTTCAATATGGCGGTCACCTGGTCAAAGAAATGATGTCATTGTAATATGCTTTTTGGAGATAGCGGTCGCCAGTTCCAAGACGGCGGTCGCCACTTTGGATGGGCCTTTTGCCAAAATTTTGATTTTCCACCTTTTCAACCTTATAAATATAGCCCTAGAGGCCCCATTTGCTGTTATTCCGACACAGATGGCTTCTCCTCTTTCTCTATGGATTGAAGCATTTTCCCATATTGAACGTTTGAACTTTGCCCCATTTGGCCTGAATGCTCTTTTCTCACTAAGGACCGTGGAGGTTAAAAATTCCTTATTATCGGCTGCTACTCAACTGTGGGATCCACAGTCTCACGTCTTTCGGTTTAGCCTTGAAGAACTCTGCCCCACTGTAGAGGAATTTGCTACCATTTTGGACTTGGCCCCATGGAGCGCTGCTGTGGTTCTGACTTTCTTTCTCTCATTTCGACAGCAGGTGATGCAACTCTGTGGTCTATCTAAGATGGAAGCTTCTCTTCTGACCTCGGGTGATTACCTTGACATTCCCTAGCTCATTGAGAGGTTTCATCCTACTGGTGACCTCAGTGATCTCAACTTTCAACTACGGCGACGCTACGCACTTTGCTTCTGCCTTCTAGCCCAGTATCTTCCTGCCCCTTCTGACGGGCGAGTTAGTTGCACCTTGGTTGACATTGCAGGACAGATGTGGATATGGAGGGATTTCGTGCCACTTGTTTTAGCCGAGACACTACTGGGCTTAGATGCTTTTCATTGTGGTGAGACCACCACCTTTGCTGGCAGCTCCTTACTTCTTCAGGTATGCCCAACATCTTTCTCTATATCAAGTCCACTGTCATACTGCAAAGCCTTTCTCTTACTGTCTTAACTCTTGCTGCAGATCTGGCTGATGGAGAAGGTGAACCTTGTGCAGAAGCCTCCTATTAATAGACACCATGCTACTGCTTTCCTTTACCGCCCTGTTATCAAATATGTGACACCGAGGCAGCTTGGCGACAATATCTTTCCTCTCTGACCGGCCCAGACATTACCTGGCAGTGCCCTTGGTGGCGGATCCCTGTCATGACCTTGACTACTATGGATCATCCTGGTGTGCTGCTAGTTGGCCTACGTCATACTACCTTTTATTACCCCCATCGGATTATGCAGTAGTTCGATTGCAGTCAGACCATCTTTCCTGGCATTCGAGGCCGTCTGTTCTCATCCATACTATGGGCCCCGTTTCTATCATCATATTAGGATGCCTGGCCATCTCGCTCATTGATGGAGATGCATGAGTTGCAGTGTTCTGATCTTTTCATTGAGTGTAAGACATGGCTAACACAAGACAGGGAGAAGAAGGGCAAAGAATAGGAGAAACAGTAAGCTAAAAGGAGAATGTCTTGAGGAGATCTTCTTTGTTTTAAAAAAACTTCACAGCTTTCTTTTTTACTTTGTAGAGTTTGGGACTTGTGTGCCCTCCCTTTATTTAAGAACATTGTAATTTTGCTTAAAGTAATGAAAAGCTCCCACTTCATATTTAAAATGGTTCAAATTTATCAAAGCTTGAATGCATTTATTATCAAAATTCAGAAATTAATTTTCATTGGTCTTACTCAGATCCAAAGATGGTTAAAAACGAAGAATGTGGCCGGACTTCTTAAAAGAAGCTGCTTACGTATTCCAAAAAGATGGAATCAGGCCATAACGCAGTTCAAGCTTGGTTTTCACTCAAGTATTGACGCTCTCCTTTTGTAGTGCCCTAACTTTTGTTAAGGTCGCCCTTTCGAATTTTCGGCCTTGTGGGTTGCTCTAACTTGCGAGCTTTTTATTTAATCTTTATTTTTACCTCAGGAATAGTATTTTTTGAGTTGATCGAGGTTAACTGGAGTGGAGAACGCATTGCCATCCAAGTCCATAATAATGAATGCACCACCGGTCATGATGATTTTGATTAGAAACGGTCTGGACCAATTTGGCTTGAACTTGCCTCTCGGGTCAAAGATAGGAGCTCTGATTTCCTTTAGGATCAGATCTCCTTCTCTAAGATCCTGGGTCTTGACCTTTTTATTGAATGCTCGAGCTATCCTCCTTTGGAACCCTTGTACAAGAAACAGAGCTTGTAGCCTCCTCTCATCAAACAAGAGCAACTCTTCCATTCGGTTCCTCTGCCATTCTGCTTCTGGAATATTGGCCTCGGTATCCCCAAAGCGCAAATGGTAGATGCTCCGGCAAATCCTTATGTGAATTGATTGTCTTTTGCAAAATTTTCTTGATATTCTTATTTGCCGCCTCAACTGCTCTGTTGGTTTGCGGCCGATATAGCAAGAATTTGTGAGCCACTATCCGGTATTCTTCAAAAAGATCTAAGACCTCTCCTTAGAAATGTGAGCCATTATCTGAGATAAACTTAGCAACATGAGAGGCTTTCAATACAGAGTAGGAAGCTGCTTCCATCCACTTGGTGCAATAGTCAATGGCCACCAAGATAAACTCATGTCCATTGGATGCTTTCGGTGTTACTCTGCCAATCACATCGATGCCCCATACTGAGAATGGCCATGGTGATGTCAGGTTGTATAGTTGAGACGGTGGAATGTGCATAAGGTTTGCGTGAATCTGACACTTTGACACCTCCGCACAAACTGGATGCAGTCTGTCTCCATTGTAATCCAAAAGTATCCTTGTCGTAGGATTTTCTTGGCTAACATATTTTCACCCATGTGTGGCCCACAAACTCCTGCGTGTATGTTTTCCATCAATTTTTGGCCCCCTTCAGTGTTTACACATAACTTGTTGACTCCAGAATGTCCTCGTTTATATAATCTGCCACCACAAATGTCACGCCCCAAACTTCGGGTCACGTGAAATACCCATAAACAATCAGATAAAACCCAACCTGAGAATACACTCTCAAAGATAAACCATACATGTATTGTATATAAACGCCAAACGGTAACGTTACACGGCTCCAACGCCCGTAAAACATGTTATAGCATACATGTAAAAAGCTAACAAAAAGGAAGACTACACTTTTCCACCTCCTCCGGCACCTCCATATCATCCAGCGTGACCGGTACCTGAAGAAAAATAAATCCCACACTGTGGGCTAAAGCTCAGTAGAAACTAGACAGGCATGCAGTATAAACAAAACATGTTCGGAAACCAAAGTGCCAGTTTAGACTCTCTTTCAAGCCTTGAAAATAGTTTTCACATGCAAACGGGAAAGTGAGAATACAACCATGTTTTTAACTCACTCACAAGAGCCCGAAAATAGTTAAAAAGGGTTTTTAGATCGCGATTCACGCGACTCATAAAAACAATTTGAAAACTGGTCTATCCGTCCCATAATGCAATACATGCAATCTATGATACATACAACCGGCCCTCACACGCCGCAACCACAGTCCTAACACTGATATTAAAAGGCCATACAATAAACATGCATTCCAGGGATAAAACCGTATACTATGGAGTAAAACCATACACCAAACCACGGGGTAAAATCGTACATCGCGGGATAAGACCGCACACCACGGGATAAGACTGTAAACCAGACCACGGGATAAAACCACATACTTTACCGTAAGCCACGGAATGGAACCACCGACCACGGATTATACCACGGGATAAAACCGCATGCCACGGGATAAGACCGCATACCACGGGATAATACCGCATATTACAAGATAAAATAGAAATTACGGGATAACACCGAACATTCCTATGCATAACCTAATCAGGATTTAGATGCATATTACATACCACATACAACACATGCATGTGCCCCACAGATCCATCACATCCATGCCTAATAAAACTTTGAGTTCTACAGCATGCAACCACGATACACATAAGATATCATGCCATGTAATCCACTTACATAAATAAACAGTTATAAATGCACTTATCCATATAACCTGACTAGACATCACAAGCCACATACCCGTCATTCGATACCCGAACAACCCGTTCACACACGGGGACAACCAACACCTAACCCGAAGGCCAACACCTGAAACCTCTCACATATCGATTCTCACTAGAACCCCACCTTAAACCAAATCACGAATCCACACGTCGCGCACATAACCAGCACTCATGCAACCGTGCCACAAACCCTGAACCAACCATGCACGTCACACCCGAGGACGGCATCACATAAACACCCCGGGCCACCACATGACCCTCGAAACCACAAGCTATTAACCAAACCCCAAAAGGAATCCACATGTATTTATATCGATCAATTCCCATAAATCAATCAATTGAATACCATAGGACGCCAATCGGAAACCAAAACTCAACCACAGAACCACCAAAACACACCCCAGCACTTCAGTCGACCGAACCAAGCCCCAGTAGACCAAAAGACCACACTGGAAACTTGTAAAACACCAAACAGCACGGTTTAGTAGACCGAACCCCACGGACCAGTCGACCAAACTCAAGATCTCAGGTTCAGTCGACCGAATCTCAAGATCCAGTTGACCGAACCCAAGAAGCAACCGTTTTTGAGCTACGGGTTCAACCCTCCAAACCTCGAATCGAAGCCTCCAAACTCCAAAATAACAACCGTGAACATCCACACGCTTAGGCCTAACACTAAGACCTAGAAAGAAACTCCCGGTACCCGATTTCATCCACCAAAATTGACAAAAATCCAGTTTTTAACCCAAAAATCTAATTTTACAGAAAACCAGATCTACAACAATTCGACCGGTAAAAAGACACCGGATTACCCATAGCACCCTTATAACACATACAGGTCAAGATTCCTACCTTGGTGAATTAAAAACTCGATGCCTCGAACCACGTGCAAAATCGAGCTTCGCTGAAATCAAAATCAGATCGGATGGTTGCGAAGCCCACGATGCCAAAAGCAAGGATTCGCTGTTGGATCATTGAAAACTGAGCCCCAGGCCCTCGAGAACTTATAGAGAAGGCAGAGAGAAAAATGGAAAACTTAGGAGTTAAGTTTTACAAAATATCTTTATGAAAATATCTAACTCCAGATATTTATAGGTCTCCAAAATATCTTTTTTTTATAAATTTTTTTGAGATTTGTGCCACAGCCGCCCACGGCCCCAGGAACCTACCCTGCATGCATATCTAAGCCCGATCATGCATCAAAAGTAGTAAAAACATGCTCGAACGAAAACACGTAACGCACGTCCGAAAACGCCGAAAAAGAAAACGAGTCAGGGTCTCACAGCAAATGACAAATTGTGCAGATAGTCTTCGTATTGCCCTTTTGTCCTTCTTGTTGGCAAACTTAGGATACTCTCCCTTCTGCACGAAGTTCTGAATGTCGAAATACCATGGAAGATCATTAGTGCTATTCTCAATTGCGGCTGTCATTTCATATGCTGGGTTTCTTTTCTGTTCAATTATCAAATGCCTCATCCAAACTCCTGGTGGTATGTTAATTATGGATGCTAGGGTGGGCAGAGCATCGGCGAACTTATTCTGCAGTCTTGGTACGTGGGTGAAGATCACCGATTCAAAGCATGGTATCAACTTCTCTAGTTCTTGATGATAGAGAATCAAAGTTACATCCCGGACCTTCCATTCTCCTTTAGCTTGTGAAACCACTAGTGTTGAGTCTCCTATGACTTCCAATTTCCTTGCCCCTAGTTCTAGGGCCGCCTCCTATCCAGTCAAACATGCTTCAAACTCGGTCTGATTGTTGGTCACTTCAAAATTGAGCTTCAATGACAAGGGGACGTGTGAGTCGTCAGGAGTGATAATGAGGACTCCTATTCCATAACCGTACTGATTGGATGTGCCATCAAAATATAGAGTCCACTTGTCATCCCCGACTTCCATCAGCTGTTCATCAAGAAACTGAAACTCCGTGTCTTCACCTCCTTTTATTGGTTGGTCGGCCAAAAATTCTGCCACTGCTCTGCCTTTGACTGACTTTCAGGTAACATATTGGACATCAAACATAGATAATAACAGCAACCATCAGGCTAGCCTTCCTATTAATGCTGGCTTTTCGAATAGATATTTTAACGGATCCATCCGAGAATTGATGCTCACTGTGAAAGACAGCATGTAGTGCCTTAATTTTTGGGAAGCCCAAACCAAGGCCCAGCATGTCTTTTCCAGCGGCCTGTACTGTATTTCTAACCCGATCATCTTCTTGCTTAAGTAGTAGATAGCCTTTTCATTTCCAATTTCTCCTTCTTATGCCAGCATACATTCCATAGCTGAATCAGTCACTAATAGGTAGAGGATCAGTGGCCTGTCAGGTTCGGGAGGAGCTAGAATAGGAGGGTTTTGCAAATACTCTCGTATGGCATTAATGGCGTCTTGGCATTTCTGATCGCACTCAAACTTAATTCCTTTCTTTAGCAGGCGGAAGAGGGGCTCGCAGGTGGTTGTTAGTTTTCCAATGAATCGACTGATAAACTGTATTTTACCCAGAAATCCCCTGACTTCTCGTTCGGTCTTTGGAGGAGGCATTCCTAGGATTGCTTTGATCTTTGAAGGGTCGACTTCAATGCCCCGTTAAGTGATCATGAATCCAAGCATTTTTTCGGTAGTGACTCCAAATGCACACTTTTGCGGGTTGAGCCGCATCTTGTGCTTTCGGATCCTTTCAAAGAACTTTTGTAGTGCTGTGATGTGGCCATCCCGATCCTTGGATTTGACTATCATATCATCTACGTAAACCTCGACCTCCTTATGCATCATGTCATGCAGTAGAGTAGTGGCAGCCCTTTGATAGGTTGCTCCTGCATTCTTTAGACCGAATGACATCACACGATAACAGTAGGTTCCCCAAGGCGTGGTGAATGTTGTTTTTTCTCTGTCTTCGGGATCCATCAGAATCTGGTTGTATCCAGAGAAACCATCCATAAATGACAATAAGGCATGCCCCGCTGTACTATCTACCAAGACATCAATGTGTGGCAGTGGAAAATCATCCTTCGGGCTGGCCTTATTCAGGTATCGAAAATTCACGTAGACTCAGATACAATCGTCATTCTTCAGCACTGGCACTACATTGGCTACCCATTTTGGGTACTCGATTACCATTAGGAATCCAGCGTTGATCTGTTTGGCAACCTCTTCTTTGATCTTCAGAGTCCATTCTGGCCGGATTCGCCTTAATTTTTGTTTGACCGGTTTAGCATTAGGGTATAGAGGGATATGGTACTGGATAATGTCAGGATCAATTCTGGGCATATCCTCATAAGACCACGCAAATACATCTTTAAATTCTTTTAATAAAGTTATTAATTGTTCTTGTTCAACTATGGATAAAGAAGAGCCAATCTGAACATTTTGTGGGTTTGTTTCATTACCCAGATTTATTGACAAAGTTTCTTCAATTATTGGTTGGGGGCGCATTTCTTCTTCTCTTTTTATTAAAAGTTTTATTTCTTCGGGAATATCCTCGTCGAATTCAAAATCGTCAGAAAGCTAATGAAATAATTCAAACAAAGCAGAGTAACCAGAAATCTTGTTCATTTCATTAAAAACAGAGGGGTTTACAAACTCGATGGTAAAAGTTGGGAGAGGAGCACTAACAGATGTGCCCTCGATTACAGATTCTGACTCATACTTGGACTCAAGATAGACAACCTGCATATTACAAAACTCGAGGGTCTAGTTTTTCACTTCTTTTGCAACCGCGTCGACGATGAGCTTGGTGCAATTTTTTGGTGTGCTAAAGCCCATCATGAAGCAGTGTGATTCAGTAATATGTAGCTGAGCCATCTTCTCGTTGAACAGCACTTCTAGGTCGATACCGTCAAGTTTGTCAGCCCATTCTTCTTCCTAAACCTTCTTTTCTTCCTTCTCTTCTTCCACTGTTTCTTCCTCTTCCGTGTCAGACAGCTGGTGGTTGAAAAAGATCTCCAACCCTGGCAGCTTTTGATTGGTTTCCTTGTCGACCCATGGCTCTAAAAAACTGCAATATGGGAAATCTTTCCCTTCCTTGATGAAGTACCCATTGAGCATCCTGGAATAATTGGCCTTTCGCCCCCTTCTAGGCCCTTCCAGACCTTCTTTCGTTGGTTTATACCCGAGGCCAAAATGGTGTGAATTCGGCAATACCTGAATGGGTTCCGAAATACCCTACAGTTTACGTCCCAATTCTATACCCGGAAAGGACATTTTTCTCATCATTGTTATAGCCCACGGGTTGACATACCTTTCTTCTTCATTCATCATCATTTGAACAGCCTGTTCTTCATTAAATTGAAAGCCACTGAGCAATACATCATTCTCACTATGCTGAACTTCCAACTGAGTTGTGCCCTCTCCTCCTCTCGGGGAGTGAATGCTGTCTTCTCTGTGGATAGTCAAACCTGCCCCGTTCTTTATCAATTTCAGTTTTTGGTGAAGAGTAGACAGTACCACCTGGACGTTTGGGTCATGCAGCCATGGCCTGCCCAGCAGTAGATTGAAGAAGGCCAGTACGTCTAACACATGAAACTCAACCAATGTCTTCTGAGGTCCTACTGAAATGGCGAATGACACCAGTCCTAGTACATCCCTTCTTGTGTTGTCATAGGCTCGCACCCCTTGATTGCAGGGGTGAACTGGTCTGACATCATCCCTAAGAAGACGGTCGTTCTTAATGGGCAAACGTTCAAGGCAGACCTATTATCAATGAGGGTTACTGGGACCCATTTTTCTAAGCACTTGACGGTGATGTGAAGCGGCTTGTTGTGACTTTTTCCTTCAGCGGGCAAATCCTTATCAGAAAAGGAAATGACTTTTGGTTCGGCGACTGGCAGAATAAGCCCAATGAGCTGCTCGGGAGCTGCATCTATCGGGACACTAGCCTTGTTCAACACCCTCAAAATAGCTTTCCTATGCTTATGCGAAGCCATCAATAAGCCCTAGATACTGATGTTGGCTTGCATCTTTTTCAACTGTCTCAATACAGCATCATCCTCCTCCTCTTGCTCTGTCTCTTTCCCTTTTTCACTCGGCTGTCCTTTTTCCAGTTGGGCTGGTTTGAAATGTTGTCCACTTGTAGTTAGGTGTTCCATGCCGTCTTTGCGATCCCATAATCACGGCATCACATTATCAGTCTATCTCATTTCGTCTACGTGTAGAGGGCTTTCAAGCACCCACAAATCATTTAGGTCACTAACGGCTGCACTTTCCCTTCTTTCCTCGTCGTCTTCGATAGCCTATGTGTTATCAATTTCCTCCCAGATATCCTCTTTGATAATGTCCACCTGCTGTTCTCGAGCGGCCCAGAAATCAGTCCATTCTACTCCATCTGATTTCAACACGATTCTTACCAGCCAGTAGGACTGCATTTTGTTGACGTACACTTCCTCCTCAAAAAGTTAGGGAAGGGTGATTCCATCAAGCTCTTGGCCAAACCCATAAGGTCGACTCGGGTAATCCAATGGCCAGTCATCTTCTTAATTGCACTCCTCCTCTTGTTGATAGGTTTGAATTATCGGTTGATACCATTCCCAGGCATTATCATTACATTCTTCTATCCTGTCTCGACTGCCTCTAACCATCATGAATGAGCATGCTGTCTGATCCTCAGTTATTAAAACATGAGGGCGTGGTAGGTGTACTAAATAG
>JAULJZ010087272.1:0-58983 GCA_032270985.1 Heliamphora pulchella
ATCTATTCATTGTTATGATTTTTCATGAAAAACGCATGCGCCGTTTTTTACGGTCACGGCGCCGGTTCTTATTTTTTTCTTCCGCATTCTAACATATCAATAAGCATGAAATAATAAGTTTGAAAATTTTCCCTTACAATATGCATAGATTTAAATTTTATTCCAGGCATACTTTTGAAAACCCAAGTTTCATAGGATATCTTCCAAATTTTTAAGCATCTTTTTAAATGATAAGCCTTTTCATTCATTTGTTTAAAGCATGTAATGTTTGTCATGTTTACTTAAATTTCATTAGCATGCATATATATCCATTCAAGATCCAATCATTCCAATCATTCATATAACCATTAAACATAACCAATCATAAGATAAGCATAACACCATCCAAAAACTTAAGAGTAGCACATTACAAAAATACATAGATAAAATACAAAAGATGTTCTTTCTCAAGTCTGTCTTCTCCCTCATAAATGTTTCTTTTTATTTTGCTTGCTTTCTTATCTCCCTTTTGTCATGATCAAAAAGAAGCGGAGCCATCGTCGTCATCACCATCATCATCATCCTCAGGTGAAGAGGCATCATAGGGAGGAATACCAGAGGCATCCTCGATGCGAGTGAGGCGAGAGTTGATTTTGGCAAACTTTTTATCAATACTCTTTGAGAAAGATTTGACCCGTTTCTTTAAAAAGGATTGTGTGACAGGAGTAGTGTCAGCAGCGGTGGAAGTAGCAGGTGGAGGTACTGATGGAGCAGGAGGAGAAGGAGCATCAGCCTATGCATAGGCGGCATCCTCATCTTCCTCTTCCACAACATGAGGGGCTGGCCGATGAGTCTTGTGATGCCATTCCCCATTTTGGAGACTATACCTTATTTGCTTGAGTGTAGTAGCAGCGAGAAAGTTAGAGGGTTTGGGTGAAAGAAAATTGGATGGAGATGATAAAAACCCAAATGACTCAAAAAGTAGGGTGAGAAAAGCCCCATATGGAAGAGTATGTCTCTTGGACCTTTCTTTAAAAAGCATCCATTGACATATTAGAGATGGAAGGTCAAGGGATTTTTCCATGTAGAGGCACCATAAAATAAAGCAATCAACATTTGAAATGTAGGTGCGAGTTCCACTACGAGGTAATATGTTATAAGTAATGATGAGATGAAAAATTTTGGTCTCAAGTGTGAGTTGGGAGTAAGATGGGGTGAGGGCAAAATTGAGAGGAGGTTCAGTCATGATCATGGATAAAAAGGTTTGGGGAGAGAATTGTTGTGCCATGATCCATGATGAAGATAAAAGTTGTGGACATACAAAATCCCCGCTACCCATTCCAAAAAGGCGTGCAACGTTTTGATCAGTAAAACGGTATGTTTTTCCATGAAGATAGGTAGCAAGGTGAGTGTAGTGATCATCGGGATGTATTTTATCTTTTTTGACATGATTTGCATAAAATAAGCAAGTAAGTTGGGAAAAAACACCGGTGGGTTGATAGAATAGGAATGGTCCCCAACCTAGCTTAGTAATAAGACGTAAAATGTGAGGAAAGTAAGCATCTATGAAGCGCACGTCTAGAATCTTACCTAAGATAGGGTCGAGGGACTGAAGATGTTTCTTGTAAAGAGCTTTGGCTCGGTCATTGGAATACCATTTGTCGTTTTCATCGGTGGTTTCCTCTCGTGCAATTAATTTTCCTTTGCCTCCTCTAGTTCTTAGAGCCATGGAAGGATTTGAGAAAATTAGAACGTTAGGTGAGGGATTTGGATGAAGCAGAGATTGGTTTTGAGAAGAAAACAGGTGAAAACGAGCCCTAGGAGAGAGAAATTGAGAGTGGGAAATGAAAAGGCAGCAACTAAAATGCAGTTCGGTGTCCTAGGTTTTAAAGGCCTCGACGGTTCAGTCAACTGGATGAAGCTTCATCGACTAGATGAGTCTTCAGTCGACTGGATGTTACCATTTTTTGCATGATGCTGAGTTCTAGTTCAGTTGCCTTAAGAGAGTTTATTTATTTTAAAACTCTTTTTTAATTAAAATCATACAACTTCACGCACATGCATTAAGCCTAATTCTCTTCTTCTTATGGTAAATCGATCTTCATTAAGAGATTTAGTAAAAATATCAGCCCATTCTTCACTAGTGCATACAAATTCTAAAAATATATTAGCTTTTCGCACATGATCACGAAGAAAGTGGTGTCTTATCTCAATGTGCTTTGTTTGTGAATGTGAAATTAGATTTTTAAAAATGTTTATTGCACTTGTATTATCACATTTGATTGGCACAACATCATAATTTAATTTAAAATATTGAAATTATTGTTTCATATGTAAAATTTGTACACAACAACTACTCGCAGCCATATATTCGGCTTCAGCGATAGATAAGGCTACATAAGTTTGGTTCTTGCAAAACCATGAAACAAGTGATTTTCCTAGGAAATGACAAGTTCCACTATTTCTTTTGCGGTTAATTGTGCAACCAGTAAAACCCGGATCCGAATAACTAATCATTTCAAAGGAAGTAAATTTAGGATACCATAAGCCTATATCTTGTTAGGGTTGATATACTGAAAATTATGTTTTTAGTATTTAATCTTATTTTAATAAAATTAATTTTTTATTTTATGAGGATCTTTATGAGCAATGTATGTATATCATTTCTTTAATGTTATGCATGGATGTCCGATATTCTGTATAGTATTTAATCTTGTGTGTAGAGTATAGGTTGCACACAGAAGATCAAATTTTATGTTCTTGTAGAATATAAGTTTTATGTTCACAGTTTAGATGGAAATAGTACCATCGGTACGACTGTAGCATAGAGTTTCAGTAGGACTGTCTTGATTACGGGGAACAGATAATAGTATCGTCTATTGTTCCGACTCTCTGTGCTAGTACACTTTGTGTGTATTGAACGGGACATTTTGGGTAATTAATTTTATACTGACTATATAATTAATTCACACCTCAAGGTTATTGTGAATAATACTTATCCTCTTAATCTTAAAATAATTATTGATTTGTGTATATTTAATATTAGTTGTTTTGATTTATTAGAGGGTGTGATCTTATATGAATCCATATTCCCGGTGAGTTTTTTTTTTGGTAATTAACTGTAGTATAAAAGAAAATAAAAATAGGACAACATACAAGGGGCATACCCCAGGCTTTACAAACACACCAAAACCAAAATCGAAAGCAAAAGAAGGCTTTCTGCTAAACCACAACCAAACAGGAAAGTAAACTAACCTACAAAATATAAACTACCGAACAGCAACAAAGAGGAGGCCACAGCTGCCGCCCCCATAATTGAGGTAAAGGAGGAGGAAGCTAGGCTAACCAAACACAAAGCTATACAATAACCAAGCAACTGAAAATAAAATAAAACCCCAACAGCCAAAAATTGCCTAGACAAACACAAAACCGCAGCAACAGTATACCAAGTTGATCAGCACTGCTAAAACATGTAGCCACAACCAGGGGCAGAAACAATTGCTGGCCTTCTAGGCTAAAAGAACCGCAGGCCACAAACTAAACAACTGATGCAGACCAGCCACGAGAATGAACAAAAACCTGTCCCACCATGAAGAAGGGTGCCACTGAACAAGCCGGCTAAAAGCAACCAACATACCCCCTGAAGAACCGGAAACAAGCCGACAAACAGGACCAGCTAAACGAAAGCACCACATAACAGATAACAGAACCTATGGATAGCCCTCATAGCTAGGAGAACAAAATAATATATGCATTATCATATGTACAAGGGAAGAGGCTATGAACACCCCTCATAGCTAGGAAGCAAAAGAAAAGGAGATATCCACGAAAAGAGAAGCCAACATATCAGCAGCCTCACCGACGGGACTTCTTCCGTTTTGAATAGGTAAAAGCACAAGACTTGAGATGTATAGAGAACCCATGAGAAAACCAAGTAAAGAGAAACACACCCACCCAGAAACCTCACACACTCCACACAGGTATATCACTCTACACTCTAACTGACTTTACACTTGGATAAAACCCTAGCCCAGATAGCCGTAGCAAAGGGGCAAGCAAAGAAGAGATGGTTATGAGACTCAATAGCCCTGGAGCATAAGCAACAGCTTGCGTCGCACTCAACACTAAACATTCTAAGCCTATGCCTAGTACTAAGGCGACCTCTCACAGCAACCCACAGAATAAAACTGACACGAGGAATATGATGTTTAAAACATATCAATTTGCTCCATAATGGTGCTGGCTTATGGACCCGAATCTCCTCCCAGAGGGACCCAATAGAGAATTTATTACCAAGGACCCACTTGATGCGATCACATTGGGTAGTATCAGGGAGGAAAGGAACCTCCCTCTGCATTTCCAAGAGATCCATAGTAACAGCAGAGGGCCATTTCCAGTGGTTGCCATCCACAATCTGCTTAACCTTAGCATCCAGACTCATCCCAGAGTCATAAACAATCCTCGGCCCCTTATCCTTAACCACAGAACCCCAAGGATGCCAAGGGTCCAACCACAAAAAAGTATCTTCTCCATTACCTATCTCAAATTGAAAAAAGCACTTGACTATCGATCGAAGTTGGAGGGGCTTCCTCTAACACCAAAAGGCCAATTATGGGATCTTAACTGCCCGAAAGGGGCCAATTATGGGATCTTAACTGCCCGAAAGGAGTTACCTCGAAGAATATTGGATTTAATCCATATACACCACAAGGAAACATCACCACCAGTTAAGAAGAACCAAATATACTTGGCCACCGCAACTTTATTCCACAGAACCAAAGATTTAATCCCAAGGCCACACTCTTTACGAGGGACACACACCTCCTCCCCGGTGACTTTAGCACCTGAGGATTTCATATCGGGGCCACTCCGCAAGAAGGCCCGCAGCAGACCCTCAACCTCTCGAAACACTTTCTTGGGAAGGATAAACAAAGAGGACCAGTAAACCTGCATGAAGATTAGAATGGAGCCAATTAACTGGACTCTATTAGCATAAGAAAGATACTTACTAGTCCACACCTGAATCCTACTCGCAATCCTATTAATGAAAGGTTTACAATCCCGATAAGCCAGTTTGGTAGTAATAAGGGGAACCCCTAAGTACCTAACAGGAAGAGAACCCTCACGGAACCCAAGAGTATCTAAAATCTCTTTTTTCAACACACTATCAACCCCAGAGAAATAGATATCACTTTTGTGAGGGCTGGGTGAAAGACCAGACAGCTTCTGGAAACCATCCAAAGCATGCCAAATAACTCTCACAGAGCTAACCTCGGCTTTAGAGAAGACCATAATGTCATCATCAAAGCAGATAATTGAAAGGTGCCTCTTGCGTGTCTTTCACAAACATCCCAGCCAACACTTCCACAGCCATAACAAAGAGATAAGGGGAATGGGGATCCCCTTGCCGAAGGCCCTTATGACCCCGAAAGAAGCCATGAAGCTCACCATTAATACTGACAGAAAAGGTAGGTGACGTAATACATTCCTTTATCCAATTAACCATTCTCTCTGGGAAACCCATACACCTAAGGACCTCAACCATGAAGTCCCAACGCACATTATCATAGGCATTCATGATGTCAACTTTAAGGGCACACCTAGGACCATGGCCTTGCTTGTGATAATCTCTCAGAAGCTTCTGAGACAGGAAAATATTATCAGCTATCCTTCGCCCCTTGACAAAAGCCTATTGAGCAGGGGAGATGATCTCAACCAAAGAATCCTTGATCCTATTAGCAATGATTTTAGAAATACATTTATAGATAGTATTGCAGCAGGAGATGGGCGTATACTCCTTAATAGATGATGGGTTAGGGACTTTAGGGATCAACGTAATAAGGGTAGTGTTAATCTCCCGAAGATTATGGCCAGAATCAAAGAAACTTTTAATCGCTCTAGTAACATCTTGACCCACCACATCCCAAGCATCTTTAAAAAAACCTACCGAGAAACCATCTGGGCCAAGGGCTTTATTGGCTTTAAGGGACTACATGGTAACACGGATCTTTTCTTCAGAGACATCTCTCATCATACTAGTCACACTCTGTGGGGACAACCTCTTGGTGATAAACCCCTCCAAATCCCTCACCCCGATCCTATCAACACTAGAGTCTGTACCAAGAAGGCTCTGGTAGTAACCAACAATCTGGTCAGAAATATGGTGCTTTTCAGTATAAACCACCCCATCCTCACCCGTAACAGATGTTATGCAAGATCTATTACGCTGGAAGTTAATAGATTTAAAAAAGAATTTAGAATTTTGATCCCCAAGATTAAGTCATTGAATCTTGGATTTTTGTTTTAAAAAACTTTCCTCAGCTAGGACAAGCTCAACAAAAGATTTATAAGGCTCCCTCTCCATGTCATACAAGGCAGCATCTCTAGGGGACTTGTCAAGCCTATGCTGAAGGTCCTCAAGGATGGCCCTCTGGTTGGCCACACGATTAGTAATATCGCTATACGATTCCTTATTCAACTTTTTAAGCTGCACTTTCAACAGCCTCAACTTCTGGCAGACTATATACATATCCGACCCAACAACAGGAGAACACCAAACATCCATTACCAGAAGGTTAAATTTGGGGCTCTTAGCTTAGAAATCAAAATATTTAAATGGTTTCCTTGACTTAACTCTACCAAAGTCAATAAAGATATCAATTCTAGCATGGTCTGAGATACCAGGAGGACCAAAGAAGGCACTAGACTGCAACAATGAAGTGACCCAAGCCTCATTAACAAGGGCACGATCAATCTTAGACTTAATGAAACTGTCCCCTTACTGGTTATTTGACCAAGTATACTGGATCCCATTGTACCTAAGGTCATCTAGCTCAGCATCATACAAACACTTATTAAAATCCTCCATGTACGCAGGCCATCTCCCCCCCCCCCAATACGCTCATTAGGGAACCGAATGGCATTAAAATCACCCAGCACCAACCAAGGGGAGCTAGTCAGACCAGAAGCAAGTGAGACAATCTTATGCCAAAGACTAACCCTCTCCACATGAGTATTAAGCCCATAAACAAAGGTAACCTAAAAAGAGGTTCTATTTTCCAAAAAGGTGACCTTCCCATGAATCCATTAATCTTCAAAATCAGTAGCATGGAATTTAACAAAAACAGGGTCCCAGCAAACCCAAATGCGACCCAAATCACCAAAATTATAATTATTAGTAAAAACCCAGGAAGGGAAGGTTTTGTCAAAAATCAAGTTAGCCTTTTCCTTTTTAATCCTAGTTTCATTTAAAGCAAACAAATTAATCTGGGAAGACCTAACAAAAAACTTCAATTCATTTTGCTTGAAAGCACTATTCAAACCCTGGATATTCCAAGAAGAAATAGATGTAAAAAGAAGTTAGGTGAGTAACCTTTTCTTTTTCTTCTTGCTATTACTCATCTTCCTTGGCCCTGAACCCTTAGATGAAGACGAAATCGGCTCTGGCTCCAGCTCATCCAACGGAGTAAGAGGTTCAATTTCCGTACCCTGGCCCACTATTATGACTGGCACCAGCTCCTGGGACGATTTGCCACGGGTTAGGGGAGACCGACCCACTAAGGTTATAACCTCACCTTCTTTGTTTGGAGGTGGTGTTACAACCACCTGCTCTTCACTTCGCTGAGGGGATTCAACAATCTTCTCTCGGGAGGGAGGTTGGTCAACCGCCACAGGCACCTGATCTGGCCTTAGAAGAGTCTCACAGCGAACAAGATTTGAGGATGAGGGGGTGTCCACCATAGTTTCCACAGACTTAGGATCAGCAGCTGCAACATCATCTTCCTTGCCCTTTCCTATCCGAACCCACCCTTCTTTAGGGCCTTCACTTGATTTATGAAACTTACAGTGCTTTAGGTCATGCCCAAAAGCCTTACAATGCTCACATATTGCCGGGAGGCCTTAGTATTCCACGCCCACAAGAACGGTCTCCCCCTCACACTTGACTGTAATAGAATGCTTTAGGGGCTTATTTGCGACAATTTCAATGAAGACGCGAGCATATGATATCCTTTGTTTATAGTCTGTGGCTTTATCCAAATACAGAGGAATCCCTAAAACACTAGCAATGCGACTCAAGCACTGGGTGTTCCAGAATTCAAGAGGAAGATCATGTAGTTTAACCCAAATAGGGATGCTAGAGACTGATTCCTTAGTAAACTTGAGCCGTTTTTTCCATGGTTGAAGAATAAGCAACTTACCTAAGAAGTGCCAAGGGCCCCACTCCATCACAGAGTTCATCGCATCGACACTCTTAAATTTGAAGATAAAAAAACCTCTGTCATTACCCAGAACATCCACTAAGCCATCTTGTTCCCACAGAGTTCGGGCTGTGGCTCTCACCAAGCCAAAAGCAAAGGACGAGTCAAGAAAGTAGCCCACAAGGCAATCCTCCCAAGTTTTATCGTCAACAATGTTACCATCAATGATTACCTCATCTTGAAGCTGGTCAGTCTCCACAAACTCCAAGGGAGCTCCAGAACTGCGGTTGGTAAGGAGAGAAGACCAAGACTTAGGCTTAGGCACATTATCAAACACCTGGTGTGCATGTTCCTTACTAGGGCCAAGCTCTCCCATGTTATCTACTCCCACACGACTAGTGCCCTCAACAACAACAGAGGCCTAGGTTTTCGGGACATCTTAGAAGCCCTGCCGTCCCCTGACCTCCCATCACCTCTATCTCGAAAAATCGGACGACCCCCTTGACCTCGCAAAGGCCGTGTGAAATTAGGTTCCCGAATAGGATCAACATTTGCATGTAAAAACCCAAAACGTCGATGAGCCGCCTCCATCGACGACTCCTTTGCCGGGCCCTTAGCAACAACCCGCGCTTGACCCTCTTTGTGCGCAATGACCTCTGTAATACGATCTATCTTATCTTCAGCCAAACCCTTATCGAATTGAGCCATCCTTAACAATAATTCATTCTGGTCAATATCATCCTCTTCCTCATCATCTTCAACAACCGCAACAGCATTTTCAGAAACGTCGTCACTTACCCAGACAGTTGGAGAGGTAGCTTTAACCAGACTCATCCCTTTCAATCAACGCATACGGGTCTGTAGGGCTTCATACATTTCAGTGGTAAAGGGCTTCAAACCCCGCTAGACCTTTTAGACTTCATCCTCAATCATTTCATCCACATTGGAGAGGACCGTTTGGACCTTGTTGGCTTCGGAGAAGATTTCTCTTAGCTTCGGCGACGAACGAGATCCGCGTGGGGACGAAGGAGCAAATTTGCAAAACATCTTAGAGGGGGGCCCTGCTCCGAACACTCTAGAATCATGGTGGTGGGTGTATTACTTTCGCTAGGTGAGGAAACCTTAGCCTGAGCCTCAACCGTTGCCTCCATAATCGTGTGGGGAAAAGCCCTAGTGCAAAAGCGCAAAGCCCTTCACAAGACAAATCGCACCTTTAATCACACCATAAACCGCACCTAGTTACTCTCGGCCTTTCAATTAAGACGTCTATTTCTATGTTCTCAAATCTTAACTTAATCTTGTCAGTGGTGATTTGAACTATCACGGGTCCAAGCAACTTTCTCGCTTCGACTTCTTCCCAACAAATTGGGCTTTGAATTTTCTTACCATACTTCGTAAGGGGCCATCCCTATGGTGGACTAAAAACTATTATTATATGCGAATTCGATAAGTTACAAATGTTCCTCCTAGCTTTCAGCAAAGTCTAGAACGCATGCTCTGAGCATATCTTCTAAGGTCTGAATTATCCTCTCCGTTTGACCATCAGTCTGCAGATGGAAAGCCGTGTTGAACTTTAGAGTAGTCCCCAATGCCTCTTGCAAGCTTGGCCAAAACCTGGATGTAAAACGTGGGTCTCTGTCCGATACTATAGAAACTGGTACCCCGTGTAGTCGAACGATCTTATCAATATAAAGTTGTGCGAATCGATACATAGTAAACGTCATCTTTATTGGTACGCAGTTTGTTGACTTTGTCAACCTATCCACAATTACCCAGATAGCATCATTCCCCTTGGGTGTTCGAGGTAGTCTAGTTACGAAATTCATGGTAATATATTCCCATTTCCACTTGGGTACAGGTAACGGCTGTAGTAATTCTGCCAGCTTCTGCTGTTAAATCTTAACTTACTTGCATACTAAACATCTTGTTACGAAATCTGCTACATCCTTCTTCTTTTTTTGGGTAATTAATTGTAACATAAAAGAAAAGAAAAGAATTACAAGGTTCCAAGGGGCATACCACAGGAGCTTACATGAGACAAGAAAGAAAAACCACCTATAACAAAAAAACTCCCACCCCCGCTCAAGGCCGGGGCAAAACCAAGATACAAACCCACATCACACACCGAAAAAATAGCCCACACCAGGCTATTGGCAGAACGAATAATGGGTCAGGCCAAAGCTCTTTTTCTTCTTCTTTTTTTGGTTTCCCCCCTTAGAATCAGACTTTACAGTAGAGAGAGGATCTACTGAACCTCCATCATCTATGGGGGAAATACCCACCTCTTCCCCACTATCTCCCATATCTGCTCGCACTTTGCTCTCATACCCAATTGGGTCGTCCACTGTGCACTTAGGATTCACCTCATGGGGCTTAGAGCCAGTCTGCTTAAGAAATGAATCTACTTGAGTACCAATTGTACCTTTCCCAACATGGATCCAACCAGTTGGTCCTCAGCCACCTCTTTAGAATTCTCCTTCAGCACCTCCGCATTAGGAACCAAGGCAATCTCCTTACCTTTACCAACCCGGGTCCAACCATTCTGTCACTCCATTGGGGCATCCTTGCAATTACTAAATTCATGACCAAAGGCTTGACAACGAGAGCAAACTGAGGGTAAACCTTAGTATTCCACACGAATGACCACATCCCCTTCACATTTAACCAAGACTGAATGAGGTAACGATTTAGCGGCATCAATTTCAATATAAACTCGCGCATATGAGATGCGCTGCTTCGTATTCGTGGCTCTATCTAGATACAGCGAGATACGGAATGCACTAGCTATCCTACTCAAACATTCAGAATTCCAGAATTCAAGGGGCAGTTCATGGAATTTGACCCAAATAGGAATTTTAGATATAGCCTCTTTAGAAAGCTTAAGTCTCTTTTTCTATTGTCTCAAAATCAAAGTCTACCTAAAAAATGCCAAGGGCCCTTATCTAAGATATTCTCCATAGCTTCTATACCGCGAAATTTAAAAATGTAAAATCCCTTGTCAGCACCATAGAATCCACCAAACCCTTTTGCCCCCACAATGTCCTAGTCATAGTTCCAACCAGACCAAAAGCCATGTCGATGTCTAAGAAATAACCCACTAAGCAAGATTCCCAAGATTTTTCATCGACCAAATCGCCAGCAATTTCAACAACCTCCGGGTGGTTTGGGTCCACAGATTCCATAAATTCTAAGTTAGTACCTGATACACTTCGGTTCATAAGTAAGGAGGCCCAAGATTTCGGTTGGGGCAATTTGTCGACCACCTTGCCTACATTGTCAACAGCCACATCAATTTTCCCTCCAGACACCTCTGCTGATCTAATTGGCTATGCTAATGGAACCCAAGACCGAGTAGCCCTTCCACCAAGCCAAACCCCATGAAGATCCCTTAGCTCCTAAACGTATTTACCTCCCAACCAACCACCTCCCCTAAACGGGATATGCCCACCTCCCCTACCCCAGAACGAAAGAGGCTTAGAAGACTGTGCCCAAAGAGGTTCATTTTGAACATAAGCTCCTCTTCCCAGCTTCTGAATTGTAGTATAATTTGACTTCACACAAGACTCTGTAGGAAAACTCGAGCTCCGAATGTCCTCTACACATCGCTCCTTGGGTTTCTCCTCTGCTGCCCCGAGAATAGAGACACAAGAGGGGGCGTAGTGCGAATCAGCACCATAGAACAATTTCCTCGTATTCGACTCTCTTAGCAACGTAAGCCATGCACGAAAGTCATCAAAAACCTCCTCCCGAATAGGGCTTACTCCAGATTTTGACCGAGCAATTTCATATTCTAGGGTCTATTCAAAATAGACTTGTGCTTCCTGTATCTTACTCAACACTTACACCTTTGAAAAAATCTGGTTCAATTTCGTCGGAGATCGTCCAGAGGGAGAGCTCGGCACAGTGGCACACGGAGAACCCTCATATAGAGGTCGTTGTTCCAGATTTGATTGCGTCGGGTCCGGATCCTCACTTTGTGTTAAAACCCTAAATGGATTTTGCACCATAGCCTTGTCAATCTCCATCAACAGGGTATCGCGGTAGCCCTAGCACGAAATGTGTTTCGCACTTACAATCTCACCACATTTTGCACACACATTTTGCTTTCCTAGTGGGCTATTTTCGCTACATCCTTCTTTATCCCACTCCACTAGTATCTTTCCTTTAAATCTCTATACATCTTCGTACTTCACAGGTGCATGGTGTATGCTCAGTTATGCGCTTGATCTAAGATCTACCTTCTCAACTCCTCATTGTTGGGCACATACAATCTATGGCCGAACCACAATACATCATCTCGAACTTCGAATTCCATCTTCCCTTTAGCTGTTGCTTTTGCCCTTTTTTTGGATAATTATTTTTTTTTGGGTATTTAACTGTAACATAAAAGAAAGAAAACAAATTAAAAGCTTACAAGTGGCATACCCCAGGCCTTACATACCCAAATTTCTACCACTTAGGCAAGATCCCACAAAATGCCAAACAAAAAAAACACGACTAACCTGCCAAGGTAGCCCAGCGATTTAAGGTCTTATCTTCGACTCCCATTGGAAGCGCCCTAACTTAACTGATACCTGTGATTTGCGGGTAATTGTAAGTATTTGGAGGTTTACGTCTTAGGGGTGGGTTCAAAGGGCTTTACCTTGAGATGGTTCCTCTGTCATCAAAAATAAAAGATGACTTTAGGCTAAGCTGAAACCAATGAACAAAGCCAAACCAATCGAAAATGTTGCCCCAATCATAACTATGAAGAGTAATGGGCGAGGAAACATGACCGCCATACATTGAGGATTTTCAAACTGTACCCCTAGAATAATTACAAAAATAGTTGAACCTTTCAAACCCCAAAAAAACCTATCAATAAAACCACAGATAAACCGCAAGAGGAGCAGGAACAGAACTACCCCACATGAAAGTATTAACAAACCACTGTGCAAACCTGTTAGAATATGCACCCAAACGTCAGCCAATCAATAGCTAGGGTCACAACCCAAATTCCGAACCCCCAGCTATATATAAACCAAATTTTGGAAAGAAAAGGAGCAAAACAGCATACTGCAAAACCAGCTGATTGGTGGCACATACTGAACACACGCACCATAACACACACACACGAGCCCCAACACAAGCCGTAGGGAAAGGCTATATACAAGACTTTACAAACAAAAGAGTAGAGAGGCCTTACCAACCAGACTTTAAAACAAAAAAGGACAAATATAACAAAAACAGCCATGATGCACCATAGCAGGCAACAAAAGGAACGCATCAATGGCCTAGCCAGCTAAGAGAAAGCCAAAAAGAAGAGATAAAAAGACGGAGCCAAGAGAAGGGGAATATAGGGGAGTAGCAAGTTAGAAAACCCTATTTGCTATGAACACCCCTCATAGCTAAGTTACCACAAAACATGATACCATCTCGCCCTCAAGCTTCTAACTAGGGCTTCTTCCTTCTCGGGGCTGCCAGAACACGGGACCTGAAGAGACATAAAGATAGAAAATGAAGGCAATATAGACAACACATGCACCCAGATAAACCAATACACTTAAAAACATTAGAGACAATGCGGCTCTCCAAAGGGAGGGGAACAAATCTCACAAAATATACACCCGAGTGTATAACTCTAACTCCAAAAAAAAAAGAAGAAACAAATCTCACTGAAGCTCCACGTGAGGGAATGCTGCACAAAGGGAACAAAACAGTTTAAAATGTTAGATAAACCTCTCAAAACTCACTCATGAATAGTGTATAAAGTGTATCTCTCAACACTCTAAAAAGGAAAAAGACCTAAATCTCACAGCTCCTTAGAATCTCCACTTTGATCTACGTATGAGCAAACTATAAGAGTAACAAAAAAGTGACCATACAACTACTGAGCTTAAAATAAAGAAACCCTTGAACTGCATGCCAGCCAAACATTGTATCAAAAGGAGAGAAAAATTAACCCGCTAGGGTAGCCCAGCTGTTTAAGGTCGTCACTGGAACCAGTTGTAAACTCAGAGGTCTTGTGTTCAACTCTCGCTGGAAGCGCCCTGACTTAACCGATACCTGTGGTTTGTGGGTGATTGCAGGTATCCAGAGGTTTATGCCTTAGGGGTGGGTCCAAAGGGCCCCTGCCTTGAGGTGGTTCCTCCGTCATAAAAAAAAAGAAGAGAAAAATTAGTCGTAAGAATAAAAAATGGTATTTAAAAGATTCCATTCCTAATTACCCAAAAACAAAAGATTCCATTCCTCTTGAATAATCAAATTGGGAGAAGATAAAGGGATGTTACGTCTAGTTAGAGCATCTACCCCTAATAAGATCACAGATCTTTTTAACAATGAACTTAGGCTCATGCTTCGAATTACAAAACTTACGAGAATTACGCTATCTCTAGATACAGTAAACCGACGCAAACAAAGCCAACTTACTAATCATAGAAGATAGGGACTGCCCACATACACTAGAAGCAAACCTATTCCACCAACCTTCCCAGGAAGACTTAGACCAATCCAACCCACGCTTGCCAAGAATCCCCACCCAAACTATCTTGGAGAAAGAGCAGTTAAGAAGAGGTGATCATAGATTTCCAAGCTACCTGAGCAAAGGCAACATTGGAAGTCACAGTTCAAACCAAACATCCTAAGCCTATAGCCAATATTAAGACGACCTCGCACCACAATCCAAAGGATAAAACTACCTCGATGGATATGGTTCTTAAACTACACGAAATTGCACCAAATAGGCCGAGGTTGATGAACACGAATCTCCTCCCACAAGGCCCCAATGGTAAATTTACCACCATTAAGAAGTCACCGAATATTATCAGTCTTAGTCGCATCGGGGGTAAAATTAACCTCCCGAGCAAGCTTAATCAAATCCAGTGAGACGACTGACGACCATTTCCAGTTACTCCTGTCGACAATGGCTTGAACTCTTGAACTCTAGCCAAACGGTCTAACCCCGAGTCATAAACAATTCTAGGACCCCTTTCTTTAACAATAGAACCCCACGGGTGTGCTTCTGCCCTTATCTTGTCTACTTGATTATTCGCCAATTGAGCTGCTCGGATCTCGTCTAACAAGTTAGCTTTATGCTCAGAGTGGCTAATGGGCCTCCATTTTTTCCTACGGCAAGATTGCTTCTAAGCGTCTTCATTTCAAAAAAAGTGTCATTTCGTACTATTCGAAGGTGCGCTATACCGCCTATTGATTTTTAGCTAAGGGCATCCGCCACATTTGCCTTTCTCAGATGATAGTGGATCGTGTAATCATACTCCTTAATCAACTCCATCCACCTTCTCTGTCTCAAGTTCAACTCTTTTTGAGTGAAAAATACTTTAAGCTCTGGTGATCCGTAAAGATCTCGCAAGGGATGCTGTACAAAAAGTGTCTCCATATCTTGAGTACGAAGACGATCGCGACTAACTCTAGATCGTGGGTTGGGTAATTCTTCTCGTGGGGTTTTAATTATCTGGATGCATTGGTGATAACTTTTTCGTGATGCATGAAAATGCAACCCAACCCTTTGTGTGACGCGTCGTTGTAAACAACAAAGCCCTCGTTGCTTGACGGAAGGGTAAGGACAGAGGCTGACACCAATTTTGACTTCAACTCTTGAAAACTTCGATGACATTATTCGGACCACTCAAATTTCACATTCTTCTGAGTTAACCAAGTCAGAGGTTTTGCAATCAGGGAAAAGTCTCAGATAAAACGCCGATAATAACCAGCTAACCCCCAAAAAATTTTGTATCTCTGTCACACTAGTTGGCCTTTTCCAATTGACTTTCGCTTCCACCTTTGTGGGGTTCACTTGAATTCCCTCTTCAGATATAACATGACCTAAAAACACCACCCGATCCAACCAAAACTCACACTTACCAAATTTTGCATACAACTTGTGTTTCCTTAGGGCCTACAAAGCAATCCTTAAATGTTCCATGTGTTCCTCCTCACTTCGAGAATATATCAAAATGTCGTCTATGAACACTATTACGAATTGATCTAGAAAACTTCTAAACACCCGATTCATCAGATCCATAAACACCATAGGCGCATTCGTTAACCCGAAGGGCATTACAACAAATTCATAATGCCCGTAACAAGTCCTAAAAGTAGTCTTGGATATATCTGACTCTTTCACTTTCAATTGGTGGTATCCTGACCTCAAGTCTATCTTCTAGAACACTTTGGCTCCTTGCAACTGATCGAACAGGTCATCTATCCTAGACAAAGGATAGTTGTTCCTAATTGTCACTCTATTTAATTGTCGATAGTCGATACACATACTCAGTGTTATATCCTTCTTCCATATAACGAACACAAGTGCTCCCCATGGCGAGACACTAGGTCTGATGAATCCCTTGTCTAATATTTCTTGCAATTGTTCCTTCAACTCTAGTAACTCAGCGGGTGACATTCTATTTGGATGAATAGATATGGGTACCATGCCTGGGTAGAGGTCAACCGTAAACTCTACTTCTTAGGGTGGCGGTAATCCTAGTAAATCCTCTGGAAACACGTCTAGAAACTCACAAACGACTAGCATCTCTGAAAGCTTCTTCTCTTCCATCTCTATTTCCACTACGTGTGCCAAAATCCTTAGTAACCCTTTTTCAGCATCTTTATAGCCTTAATGGTCGACACTATACGGATAGGTGTTCTACCCTTTTTCTCTTGCTCGGGGCTAGTTTTGCAACTACCGTTTGGTTTGTAGCCTTGCCTAGCAGGTGGCGTCTTCTCTTTTGGATGTTGCAGTTTTAGCTGCCCTTGGTGGCAACTTGTTGCCTCTAGTTAGTGGCCCTTTGCTGCTATGGTTTAGTTTTATTGTGGGCTTGTGTAAATTGTTTTGGGTTATTTTGCTACTGTTGGCCTCTAATTGGATGGGCTGGTTTTGCTCCTTGTTGCTGCAGGTTTTGAGTCTTGCAGAGGTGGTGTTTTGCACAGGTTTTGTTCACCTTGCTAGCTTGGTTTCCATCTCCATTACTTCTAGGCAGTTATGGGCTTAGCATCCTTGGCGGTTTATTTGTTTAGGTTTTATGCTCTTCTTTCAAGCTTGGTGCCCCTTTATTACTTATTGTTATTGTATGCCTGGTTTTTTATTTTGGGTTATGGCTCAGCCTAAAGCCGGGTTTTTGGTGTTGTTTTGGGCTTTGTCCTTGTGTTTGGTTTTGCGTCCTTGGGTTTATAAGGCTTAGGGTTTGCCCCTTGTAATCATGTATTTTTCTTTCTTTTATGTCACATTTAATTATTCAAAAAAAAATTCCTTCTCCCCAGGTATTCTAAAGACTAGTCTTTTCCTAAAATAATCTAGCGATACATGGTAGGATAACAACCAGTCCATCTCAAGATTCAAGTCAAAACCAGACATATTCAAGGGCATCAAATTCACCAACATATCCTTAACTCCTATCTTCAACACACAATATTTGTACACACTTTTAATTACCACTTCTTCTCCTATAGGCGTAGCTGTGGTTATCATATGCAATCAAGGAGTTCTTATGGGTATAACCAAAATAAACCGAGTTATGGATGCCTAAACCATAACCCCTTATGGGTAATGGGCTAGAAAACCATACATCTGTAGACCAAAGAATTAGATGCCTATATAAAATAATTGATAATCACAAAGCAGGCACAAAACGTCACCAAAGAACAAGATTTAACATCCTCGGCACTTAGGTGAACCGAAAGCCACCAGCAGCAATAACAACCCTATCCATTGTCAAATGCCCCACTAGTAATACCTGAAATCGCAACATCAAAAGGGCCACCATTTAGACAGCCCCAACGTAAACTAGGATAACGCATGGTCCCCTGGAGCATTTACTAGCCATTATATATATACAAACAAAACAAAACACCATGTGCTAAAAACAGCCTAAGTCGCAGCATATCCCACCTTAATCACACAACATAGCAGGAAAGGAAGGACACCCAATCTGTTCACCACATTAGCAGATCATCCACACTACCCCAGGAGAAGGCCCCAGCAACACCCTGTGGCACAATTACCCAAACCTGTAACAGCCAATGCAACAGGATTGGGAGGAGAGCCCAACATATACAACATACCCGAAAACCAAAAAAAAAGAACGCACACACCCAATCCCTTACATAAGCCATAAGAGGAAGGCTATATACTATACTTAAAGATAATGGAACAACCTTAGTCCCAATGTAGGAGAGCTTCTCTATCCAGAGAAAGCTCTCCCTAAGGCATCAATGGTGATTCCCATTCAAGGTGCCTCTGGATCACAGTCCCATGGCTATGGTGGGGTGTATCTAAGGCACTAGAGAGGGATGATGTTAGCTTTGGGAACTTTGTGAGCTCAAGCAAGCCTATGGTATCAGTCTAGGAGATTTAGTTCCGTTTTAGGTAATGTTTTTCGAACCCTCATCCCCTTTTTTGGGTAATTAATTTGTATAAAAGAAAATAAAAAAACACGATAACACGAATACAAGGGGCATACCCCAGGCCTTACAACTCAGCTGACGACCCGCTGTTTGCTTATGACATGTAACATGGGTCCCTTGGTTTTGCAAAATCGTGGCTGGAAACAACATGGTTTGCAACTTTTCAGGTGAATCCCACTATGTGACTTCAGTTTATGGGACTATTGTGGCAGAATAGTTCTTTATCCCTAGGTGGTGTTTGGGACAACGACACCATGTTTTGTCACGTAGTGGTTATTTATTGAGGTTAATTCTGGCATGTTGGTTTCATGCATCAATAGAAAATATGGGATGAAGTGTACTAGTTGGTAAGTCGGTGGTGGATCAATTGGTAGGTTCTACCACCTTGATGATCTGTTGGTAAGCTAAATTGTGTTGATGGGCCAATAGGCTGTTGGTGGGTTTTTTTTCCCCGGTGGTTGCCTATATGAGTTCCTCTGAATTAAGGTCTCTTTGGACGACTCCTTTGTAGCTCCCGTTGAAAGTTCATTTTGGTTCTTTCTTGCTCGAGCTTTCTTATCTCCTATCCTTTCCCCTGCCTCAGGGGAGTGTGTTGCCTATTGAGGAGCTGAGGTTGCTTTGGTTTAGAAGAGGGTCTGTCTGCACTTCTTGCTCGGTACCTATGGTGGGGGTCTTTGGCGGTTCTTTGAGTGGGGTTCTAGCTAATGGTCTGTTTCGTCTAGATTCAGTGGTAGAGTTTCCTTTGGGATGGCCTAGGTTTCCTCTTAGCCAGATTCTTTGGTGCTGTTCTGCCCATAACTTATTGTTGACTTGCAGGGGTCTCCCACTGCTTATGTTTGGCGACCCTTTGCAAGGGGTAGGTTGGTAATTTGTTTTGGTCGGATTTGAGCAGGAGTTTCTGATGCTGATCTGTCGTTGCTTCTTTTGGCTAGCTGGGGGCCCATCTACCTTTGGTACTTTTGCTCATCGACCTCTGTTGGTTCCCTTTCGGTTGTCCTTTGGACTTGTGTTTTTGATCCTTGGTGGTTTTATTGCCAGTCTTTATTTGGCTGGGAAATTTTCTCTCAGCTAATAGAGGATCTTTTGCAGGACTTCTTTGGAGAGTTTGTCTTCTCTTGTCTGAAGTTTGGAGCTTTTCGAGGAGCAAAGCTTTTAGCAGGATATTTGTGTCTATTGGTGTTGGTCGGCCAGTTCTTTTGCTGGATTGGTTTTGCCTTCTTGTTTGTGCCTATTCCCCATCCATGTGGGTTGTGCGTGGAATATGTTTTGTTAGATAGTTTCTCCCGCTGCCAAGCGGGGGTTATCTGGGTCATATTGTTAATGTTGTTTTTTTTTTGTTATGTTAGTAATTGATGTAACTACCTGTGGTATACCCCTTAGAATCATGTACATTTTTTCTTTTTTTTTTTATGTTAGAATTAATTACCTAAAAAAAAGACCCGAGCTTAGAAGCCCAAAACCTACTAACCCCGTAGGAACGAACTACCAACCTGTGGGACCAAAAGACCATTTCTTCTTTTTCTTACAACTAGACTTACTCCTTCCTTTTGTTCAAAGGTTAAGGGAGGAGTTTCGTGCTCACCATCAATTGGGGTCCACAAGCCCTTTGCCTCGCTATCTCCCGCATCCACATTTGAGGAAAGAGCTTCATGCTCTACCGGTGTACCACCTGCCTCTTCCTCCCGATCACTATCGTCTGCTAGCATTGTTAAATTCACAATAGTTGCATCATCTTTAGGCACCTCAGACAGGTTATATTAGCCTCCTTCAGCGTAACCTCAACATTGCCCACAACTTCCTGCTCACCCTTGTTCTTGCTAGGAAGAGGCTCACATACCTTCCCCTTGCTCAACGCAGCTACACAAGAGGGTGAAAAGGATGGGCTACCAGACCTACTACCAGCTCCGACGACCTCCTGTCCGTGACCGACTTGAGTCCATTCATTTTGACGCTCCACAAGCTTGTTCTGGCATCTACTAAAATCGTAACCGAAAGCTTTACAATGAGAACAAACCGAGGGTAGACCTTAGTACTCAACACTAACTGCCAAAGTATCCCATTCACATTGAACCAAGATTGAATGCGGCAAAGACTTAGCAACGTAGACTTCAAAATAAACCCGCACATATGAGATGCGCTGCTTCGTATCCGTGGCCTTATCCAGATAAAGAGGAATACCAATGGCACTTGCTATTCTACTCAAACATGCAGAATTCCAGAATTCTAGGGGTAACTCATGGAATTTTACCCAAATAGGAATTTTAGAGAGAGCCTCTTTAGCAAGCTTAAGCCTCTTTTTCTTGGGACGTAAAATCAAGAGCCTACCTGAGAAATGCCAAGGCCCCTTGTCTAAGATATCATCCCCTTTTTTCTCTGGACCACTCGTGGATGCTACTACAATACCATCTTCGGTTTTCAATCGAAGGTTAGTTTTAATGGAGTTTCTTCTTGTAACCAGTTTCTTTGGGGTGGACTTTGGTCTTAGAAATGTTCTATGTTAACATTTGCTTATACGGGATCTGTGTTTATGGTTGTCCCGAGATTATACATGTGTTTTGATTTAAGAATTGATTTGGAACTACTCTGGTTGGGTTAGAGGTTTTGATCCAATTTTGACTTGCTTGATGGAGTTTGGTGGATTATCTTCCCCATGGGCTTCGTATTTGTTGAAGTTTGGTTGAAGACGAAAATGGCGCCTGTGCGTTGGTGCAACTGGACCTGTTTTGTCTAGTACTAATTTTGCTACTAGTTTTCTGTCAGGATTCGGTGGAAAATAGAGTTCATTTAGATCGGTTCACTAGCCTGAACTGCTATGGATTCAGTGCTATGGTTTCTCTCTAATATGGTGCAGAGTGGAGAAGATGACTCGATACACACGCGGGCTTGCGTGTGTGGATGTCCTGATATGCCAAACCACCTGGGTTTGAAACCTATATGCTGGTCTCTAGCTATCAGCTGTTTTTGTGCAGCACATGCTATCACCATGGGCCTCGGTTGCAGACTGTGTAAGCTTCCAACTAAAATGATTAGCTAGCAGGTTTTGCTTGGGCAATGTGCAAACTGCTTTTAAGCCGTGTTTGGTAGAGGACCAACTGTCCCGTGCGTTTCAGCTACTTGGTTGATGCGCTAATTCTATTTTCGCTCTATTCATTTGGGCCATGTTCATAGTGGTAGACCCCACTAGTGGTTCAAATATGTTTCTAGTGTGGGTATTTAATCAGTAGGTTTTATCAAATGGGCCCTGCTTGGAAGTTGTTGGGGAATGAGCCTATGGGTGTAAATGGTGAAAATGGTTGTTAGATTATGAATTATGTTTTATGAAGATGGGGTAGCTACTGGTCCGTCTATGCTCGGCGAAGCTCTAGTGGTTATTGTTGTCTATTCGTGATTAATTGGTGATTAATCCAGTGTTGTTGATCTTTAGTTGGTTCTGAAGATGGGGTAGCTGCTGGTCCGTCTATGCTCGGTGAAGCTCCAGTGGTTATTGTTGTCTATTCGTGATTAATTGGTGATTAATCCAGTGTTGTTGATCTTTTTTTTTTTGAGTAATCCAGTGTTGTTGATCTTCAGTTGGTTCTGTTAGCTATTCTACGATTGAGAGGGGCTAGATTCCTCATCTGATTAGGCTACGTAGGTTAGGGTGCAGAGATGGGGGCCGATGGTGGAGGTGCTTAGGTGCTGGCCTATCGTCTCCGATTCGAGGTTCTCTTAGGACTATTCTATCTCTTGTTCCTTAGCACCGTGGTTTAAAGATCAGCTTTCTTTTGCCTCCTGAGCTACTAGGGTATTGTGATCTTCTTGGCCATATTATTTTTTGACAAGATTTCTGAGGAGTCTTAGGTGCCCATTGATGGTGTTACCTCATAACTTTTGATTTAAGGAACTAACCTTGGTATGGACTTATTTCTTAACTTCAGCGGGGTGATCTTATCTCTATCTTTTCCTCCCTTGAGTTGGGGAGTGTGACTATATCTGTTAGACTTTATTCACCTCGTTAGTTCTTTGGTTCTGTTTTGTCTGCCTTATGACTACTACGTTTTCAAGCTAGTTTTGGGTTGAGTTATGTGATGCGCCTTAACTGTGTAGGTTGTGCACAGCATTGTACGTAGATTTTTTTTCTATCAACACGGGTTGTGCGTGGAATATGTTTTGTCGATAGGTTTCCCCCGCTTGGAGCGGGGGTTTGGTTTTATTTGTGGAATCTATTTAGGACGTAGGCTCCTAGTGGAGTGGTACTTATGTAATTTCTTAGGGTATGCCCCTTGTAATCATGTAATTTTTTCTTTTTTTATACGACAATTACTTATCAAAAAACACCTTAGTCCCAACTGTACAGAATAGAAGGCCCTAAATCGAAACAAAACAAGAAAAAACCTGTAGTAGGTACAACTAAACATACGGTTGCTGTGAACAACCCTTATAGCTAGGCGTCCCATAAGGAGACAACTTGGTGTACAACCCCAAAAGCCGGCACATCAGTCTACCTTGGGCTTCTTGCTCCTCGGATAAGCTAGAACCCATGACCTGGATACATAAGGAAATAATAAGGCAAGAGTATGTAAAGATAAAAAAAACCCACTCACCCATCTCATAAGGCCACTCCACTCAAGTATATCTCATAATCGCAGCAAAAGAACATCTGCCACCCAAAAAAAAAACAAAATACTCAGCTTGCTAGAGAAGCAACTCGCACGAAACGTGAATCTTGAAAGTGCTACACAAGAAACAAACACAATTGATATAGTTAGCAAAAGGCTCACACCACTCGCTCAATATGTGTCCCTCGGTCACTCCGAAGAAAAACTCCAACAAAACTCAAAGCTCCTTAATCTTCCATGTTAATCTGAACAATAACAAATGCATAGGTAATAAAAGTTAAATCAATCCATAACTCACTCATATAACTCACTCGCTCACATAAATTACCCAAAAAAAAAATAACTCACTCACATATATGTGTATCCCTCAACACTCCTAGAAGTAATCCCAAAACTCGCAGGTAAAGCTGGCCCTTCGCTGTATAGAGAAAGAAATGCAACTCGTCAATTAGTACCAAATATATTAGATGTCACGTCCTAGTCCTCTTGGATATCCCTATTGGTTGTCGAGTCAGGAACTCGACGCCTAGTAGAAAGCCTACCTCGAACTAGTTCACAAATCTCCTTAAACACCGCCTCACAATTACGATGGTGCCCTTGGAATTTATGAGAGTTACGCTCTCTCCTGATGCTGTAGACAGCAACTGAAAAGGCAGACTTCTGCACCACGGTACTTAGTGCAGAAACCCCCCACTACTTGTAAGATGACCCCACCAATCCACCCAGGTTGGCTCAGAACAATCTAACTTACACTTATGGTGTACACAGGCCCACACCTGTTGAGTAAATGGACAATTGAAAAAAAAGGTGATCATGGAACTCCTCTATACCAAAGCATAAGCTACAACGATAGCTACAGGCCATACGAAATAATTGTAGCCTATCACCAGTAGATAACCGGCCCTTAATGGTAAACTAAAGGATAAAACTGACCCGAGGCATATGGTGTTTAAACTAGACTAGATTGCACCAGAGAGGCCTCGACTTATGGTCACATATTGCCTCCCTCAAAGAACCTATGGAAAACTTTCCATCATTAAGAAGCCACCTAACACTATCATTCCTAGGGGAATCGGGCGAAAACCTATCCTCCCTCACCATTTTCATTAGATCCATGGAGACCACCGAAGGCCACTTCCAGGCGCATCTATCAACAATACTCTTAACTTTTGCTAGATGATCTAGACCGGAGTCATAGAGAATGTGAGGGCCCCTATCCTCAAGAATGGAACCCAAAGGATGCCAAGGATCGAGCCACAAAAAAGAGTCCTTCCCATTACCTATTTCATACTGGACAAAACGTTTTATAAGAGCGCGGAGCTGGAGGAGCTTCCTCCAACACCAAGAGGCTAATTAAGGAATCTTAACCGACTAAGAAGAATTGCCCCGGATGATATTAGACTTAATTCACATACACCAAAGGAAAATATCACCCCTAGTGAGAAGGAACCAAATATGCTTAGCCACAGCGGCTTTGTTCCACATATCAAGGGATTTGAAGCCAAACCCCCCTTCTTTCCGAGGAACACAAACCTCCTCTTATGAGACCTTTGCCTCTGAGGATTTCATGTCAGGGCCACTCCACAAAAAGGCCTACAGTAAGCTTTCCATCTCCTTGAAAGCCTTCTTTGGGAGAATGAACAAGGATGACCAACAAACTTACATTGCACACTCCCGGTTGGCCCGTCCATCCTCTTGCTTTCTATAAATGATTGTGCAGGTAGCTCAAACTGTCTGCACTTAGTAGCTTTGTGCTCCGGTTCACTGCAGCGATTGCAGATAATTTCTTGGTTGAACCTTGGACAATCCTTCTTAAGGTGGTCAGGGGCTCCACACTTGAAGCAGCCATTCATTTTAATCTCCTTTGCTCGTATAGATGCCTCCTTCTTTGATCAATCCCCTTTAGGCCTAAAATTCTTTGTAGTCGACTAATAACTCTGGCTTCGAAAAATTGGTGGCCTTGGGGCACCACTTGCTCGCCGTGAGATTCCAGAACTTGCATTTCTTAAAGTCTTCTCATCTTTCCTCTCCCTTTTTCACATCATTCTCAATCATCTTTGCCTTATTCACCAGACTTACATAACTATTCATCTCAAGAACCGTCATCCTTGTTCTGATCGAAAAACTCAACCCCTTTTTAAATTTTCTACACCTTGTCTCCTCATCAGGTATAAGCTGGGTGGAATATGGTGGTAGTTCTATAAACTTCATCTCGTATTTTGCTACAGTCATCCTTCTTTGCTCCAAATTGATGAATTCTTGCTTCTTCTCATACTTGTAGTTTATGGGCTTATACTGCTCGTCGAACGCTTTCATGAAATGATGCCAAGTGATTCTCTGGGGTATGGGAGGTTCAACTTCTGCCATCAACAAATTCAATCAAGATAACCATCATTGGGAAACACTAGCATCCAAATGTAACAACTGAACCCATGACTGACTAGAGTAAGCACAACATCACAAGTAAGCAATGTTCTCCTGAGTGAGAAGGGAACGCTCTACTGGAGCGAAAGGAGGAAAAGATAGACATCGAGTTCACAACGAAAAGACGATAAGAAGGCCTAAACACACGGCAATACAAGGCTCCCCAAAACTCCTCTATGGCCCAAACAAAGAATTACAATATAGCTGAGAAGACGTCATAACCCTGGCGACTCAGGAGGTCCGAGAAAGCTAGTTCTCAAACCACGGCACTAAGGCGTATGAGAAGGGCCAGCCCCAAGGCAACCTCAGCTCGGAATCAAAAGGCCAGCACCTAACCAAAATCGCCATTGGGCTTACCTCCAAACCCTAGCCAACGTATCCTAGACAGCTGAGGAAATGAGCACCTCCTAAACCATATGACAGCTCTACCAATGAAGCCACTAAGGATCATCATAATCATAAGTTATCTCATCTGAACATAGGAGCCAGCTTCCAGAGCTAGAACCGTAATCAATATAACAATCATCAGGGACACCATCATCCAAAAGTAACAGCCGAGCCCATGACCTACCAAAGAAGCTCAGCATCACAGATAAGCCACGTTCACCTGAGTGAGAAGGGAACACTCTCCTGGAGCGAAGGAGGAAAAGAAAACACCAAGCTCACAATGAAAAGGCGATAGAGAAGGCCAAACAAACGGCCTACATGGCCCCCCAAAGCTACTTTGAAGCCCTACCTAAGAACTGCAATATGAACGAGAAGACCTCAAAACCCAAGCGACTCAGGAGGTCGAAGAAAATTGGATCGCAAAACCACAGCGCTAAGGCGCATGAGACAGGACAACCCTGAGGGAAAACTCAGCTTGAAAATAGAAGGCCAGCACCAAACCATATCCACCATCAGACCCATCTCCTCGCCCAAGCCAACGTAGCCAAAGAAGATGAGAAAATGAGACCTTTCCAAACCATATAACAGCTCCAATAATAGGAGGAATAGAGGACCATCATAACCATAAACACACTAGGGCCCCCGTATATAAAACGAGCCACTAAAGCAAAATGGCGTGGGACCCACACCTTTCAACACCTTCAAACCCACACATGGATATCTACACTGCTAGAGAGCAATGGGCAACAGCCCGTAAATAATCTTCTAAATAGCCCGTGGGACCACTTGCTGCAAACCAGCTATTTTTTAAACACCCAGCACGAGAACAGCTATCAAATCTGAGCAACATTGTTGCACAAGTCATATTACCTAACATCAGTACTTGCGGGTCCTAAGAAAGGAACCAACGCGTGGAGCATGTTACCCCATCAAAACCATTTTTCGATAACAACAGAACAATCGTCCACTGTTTAGAAAATGTTGCACAGTACACAGTTACCACATTCCACTAACATGGGGCAACTCAACCCAAAATTGTGGGTCCCACCAAAACCAGCAGGAAAGCCAACCCACGATTTCACAAAATCATGTCTTCTCATGCATTTACCCAGAGCACTTTGAGCTAATGGGTCCCACCATTAGCTGTAAACCAGTGGGATGGCCCACAATGAGCGGCACCCAAATAGACTCAGCGCATGAACCAAGCAGCTGAAACGCACAGGACAGCTGGTCCTCTGCCAAAACATGGCTTAAAGGAAGTTTCCAAACAGAACACCTTTAACCCACAACAAACCCAAAAGTGGGTCCCACCCATCAATTCTATTATCATAAACCAGCTAAGTCGTGTCTAACCAAAGTGCAAATCAGCCTTACACACTGTACAAAGTTACAGTAACCCACGCGCTTGACAATTCCAAAACTACTCACAGTTCACCAAAAAACCTATAGAATGCTCACCCACGGGTCCCACATTACGTTTGCATCACAAAGAGGTGGGCCACACGCGGATTAGCCTGTGAGGTGTAACTCATCTTCAACATGATACACCATGGATCTAAAGATATAATGGAAGGTTGTAAACCCACAACTAGATCTTCTATGAATGCAAAAGACCCACAAACAGATCTGCTATAAACATATTTGGACCGTTAATAACATCCCGATAGTAGAGCACACCAAATCGCACTCAAAAATCGTTGTAAGAGGCATCAAAGCCACTAATAATAGAGAGCAATCCACCTATTCTCCAAGCTCAAAACCATAAAGCTAAGATAGGTAACAACAGGACACAACCCGTCAAGGTTTGCATAACATGAAGCTTAACAAAAACCCATGACTTGCCAACTAGATTTCAATCTTTGGAAGCCAAACTCCCTAGCAGATCTCATATTAAAGACATAAACAAGACTTAGAACCAACTTATAATAAGTAGCCATCAACAATGGCCACATTCCACACCGATATACATTCAGAAAACAATGGCCAACATAAACGGTCATGGCTTATCCAAAAAGCTTATACCAAAAAATGAACAATGGAAACTACCGTCTGAACTTTGAAGTGCAACAAAACAAACATCTCTTCTATTACTGAGAAGAGATAATCTAACCTGATGCAAAACTTCCACCATACTACCACAGCATGAAACCTCTAATCTATGGCTTCACCAACAGGATCGTAGAGCAGAACATCATCACCAAAGCATCACCATCGTAGCCTTGGGGAGAGCTCTCTAGAGAGAGAAGCTCTCCCTTGAAGATTTTTTGTTTTTTGTTCTCGTTAATTCCTTCGCGCTAATGTGGTGGTGCAGCTCATGTGGCCTGAGCTGTCCTTTGCCCCACATACCCCCAAGGTTCAAACCCTAGGGTCTCCCCTTTCCCACTTAACTACCAAAAAAAAATTCCTTCGCACCCATGTCCTTAAACTGCTTGATTAAGGATTTACTGATCCTCTCAGCTTGCATTGCGATCCACCTCACATTCTGTTCAGTCATTCTTGCAATCGCCTTCAACATCCTCGCAGTTGGGTCAGGTTACACCGGTCCCACTTGTGGAGATTCTTTTTGCTGTGCCTTATTATACTAATTCGAGTTGAAAGACGCTCCATTCGAGCTCTCTATGCTCCTCCCTATTGTAAGAGATGTATGAATTAGGGCTCAACACAGGAATCCAACTTATAGACATAAGGATAGGAATAGTCTATCTATAGAAGGTTTAATGCCTGCACAATGCATTTCCAATCAGGACCTTACGCCTGCACAATGCATTTCCCAAATGGACCTCAAAGCCAGTCAGTCAGACGCCTGAAGGCAAAGGTATGACAACCCTAGGCCTAAACCACTCTATTCGATAAACCGTGAGATGACACACTTAACCTACAGTCCCCCACGGACCACACTCTAACAAGTCTACAAAACCTATAACCTAGAGCTCATAACCTAGAGCTCTAATTCCAAAAATGTCACACCCCACTCCGAACAAGTACTTGACCTATGCAAAGGGATATGATCCCGCCACAGGCCCGACGGCCTTGGGAAAAAGACATGGTTTAAAACAATACTAAAAAAAAAAAACAAACTGAGTACTTCCAAATCAAACATAAGCCTTCATAAAAGAGAAACATAAGTATCTAGGGATACAACATCTCAAGGGCATACATTGCTTCTAATACAACAAAACTTTTGTTCCCATTGTAAGATGTTTTACCGGATACAAAACTAAACAAAAGACAATAGGACCAGACAATGTCCAACTTCAGCTTCACAGACTACTCGATGACACCTGTGGTGGACTAACTCCTAGCCGTTCTTATCATTTGCAACAACAAATGTTACATGAAAGTGCACTTAAAATTACCATGAACAGATAAATGCAGTTATATAATAGAGATAACAGAAAATACTTTTTGAAAGTAGCTCAACATACTTTTCACAAAAACAAATAAACCAGTGCATTTGCTTGAACATAAAAACATCACGTATTTCACATGACTTTCTCGTCTTGCCTAACGGTACAAAAAACCAGGGTATCTTCAAAGCAGGTCCCAAAGCCATATTTTGATGCTGGACATTCGGACCCCAACCTCACGCTTCAGGAGCGCGTGTAACCTAGCCTCAACTTCCTCAGCTCGAAGACCTAAAACCTTCACTGGTTCATCCATGGATGAAAACCAAACATAGTTTAACCAGGGAAAATTGCCAGTTTTACCTCCAAAACTGCCCAAATGTGTAAAACCATGTTGTGCTGTCTGCTTTGTTAAAAAATGGAACCCAAAAATGGAATCCATAGATATAACTACTATACTTAGTGACACGCAAATCCATAAACGGGTACCAAAATCCTGTAAAGAAAACCCGAATCAACAGATTGGTAAGCCATTAACAAAAACTAAAGCCAAAGAAATCTGGTGTGTATTCCATAGATACCTGTTAACTAACAGTAAGCTTAGATACACCCCACGATTGCCATAGGTGTGATCCAAAGAGCTTATATATACCTCTTAAGCCTCCAAATCTAGAGCATTAGACCGAGAAATCACCATGGAAACCCTTGGGGAGAGCTTTCTCTAGAGAGAGAAGCTCTCCCCTTGGCTATTTTCTTCCTTTCCTTGGTAGTTTTCCCTAACAATTCCTATATATATATACATGTATTCCTGGCTCAACCGCCATGATTTAATGAATAACCACTTTCTCAAATCTAAACCCAAACCTCAATAGTGTCCAAGTAGTCTTCAATCTCACGACCAGGAGTTCTGATAGTATCGTAACCTCAATTCACAATCCACCATTACCCAAAAAAAAAATTCACAATCCACGGATAGCAACGTGATGGAATGAGGGCCACTCTCCACCAAGCACGAGTAGTACGTGCTAAAACCTAGGACTTAGCCTAAAAGCCTTAAAGGCAAAATAACCCCTACTTAATAGGAAACCTCCCATTTAGGTACAAACAAAACCCATAGTTGGGTAACTTTTTTGGGGGTAATTAAAAGTATTATAAAAAGAAAAAAGATACACAAATACAAGAGGCATACCTCAGGCTTTACAAACCATCACCATAAAATAAAGACAGAAGCAACCAAAAAAATAGGTTTTAGGCTTAGCCATAACCAAAACAACCAAAACAACCTAACACAAACAAACAAAAGAGCAAGAGAATGATGCTCCGGCTATAACATGAGTAATGGGCTAGAAATCGGCACAACCAAGTAATACAAAACCAAACATAAAACACCCCTAGATAATGACACCCAAAGAAGAGATCGCCCGAGATCACATCACAGCCGGCCATAAGAACCCCAACATAGCACCAAATGCTGCTCCACTAGAATGGGAGCCAAACAACCTGTTAACCAACTAAATACGAGAACAAAACAAAAAAACAAAGGAGCCAATTGGGGATAAAACAAGTAGGCCGAGCAAGGAATCAAGCAAAATCCAACCAAACCACAGCAAAGAGGATCCAAATTAAGCCAAACAGAGAAACCGTCGCAATGAAAAAACAACCACAGCACCAATTAACCAAATTAGCAAAGAAAGCAACCCCAGCAAATCAAAACCAACTAGATAAACGAGGCCTAGATGTAGTGGCTTGGGTACATGGATGATTTTAATAATTGTCTCTTTAAGGCTGAGTTGGATGACCTTAGATATAATGGCTTTCAGTTCTCTTGGTCTAATAATCAAAATGGTGTGAATTCTATCAAATCTAAGATTGACAGTGCCTTGGTGAACGATGGTTGGGGTACTCTTTTCCCTCAATCTAGTGCTCTCTTTTATCCCCCTGGCCTCTCAGATCATTCCCGTATTGAGATTTGGCTCAACCTTGATAAACCCAAAGTGACCAAACCTTTTAAATATTTTAACTTTTGGGCCAAACGCCTGAAGTTTCTCCCTTTGGTGAGGGAGGTTTGGAATGAACAAATTGATGTCTTTGAGACGTATGTTTTTTTTGGGTAATTAATTGTGATATAAAAAAAAAGAAAAAGAAAACACGAATATAAGGGGCATACCCCAGGCCTTACAAACCACTAACAAAAGCAAAGCCAAAAGCTAAAAAAAAGGCTTTAGGCTAAGCCGGAACCAAACAAAGCAGAAATGGCTTTAGGCTAAGCTGGAACCAACCAAACAAGAAACAAACACAAAAACAAACACAAAACCAACATATGGAAGCCTAAACCATAAGACCAAAAGGGAAAAGGACAAGAGAAACCATAACAAATAGCGCATAAACCTGCCCAAACAAAACAGCCCAAACAAGAACAAAACAAGGCAAAAGCTCAAATCAAGATCTGCCATGGTCACTCTGAGATGTATGTTGTCTATAAAAAGCTTAAAATGTTAAAGGGTAAATTGAAGCAGTTGAACAAAGACTCTTTTAGTGACTTGTCGGGTAGCGTCCAGAGCCAAATACTAATTCTTGAAGATCTCCAACATCAGTTGGATACAGATCCCCATGATATATCAATTTTTGATCAGGAACGGGAAGCATTTAGGTCTTTTGTGGAACTCAATATTGCTAAGGAGAGTTTCCTTGAGCAAAAATCGTGAATTCAATGGCTTAACCTGGGTGACCAGAATTCTAAGTTTTTCTTCAAATCCATCAATTCCCAACATAATAGATCTCAGATATCGATGGTTACTAGAGAGGATGGTACCATTTGTTCTGATAGAGCTAGTATTTCTAAGCATATTATTGAGTATTACTAGGGCCTTTTGGGTTCCGAGTCTACTCAGGTGAGGGTTGATGAAAGCGAGTTGAGTGGTGTTATTAAGAATAAGCTGTCTCTGGATAGTGCTGCCCGTATGGATATTGAGGTCACTGATGAGGAGATTAAGCATGTTATGTGGTCGCTTAACATTAATAAAGCTCCTGGCCCTGATGGGTTCTCGGCGAGTTTCTTTAAAGCTACCTGGGAGGTTGTTGGGGAAGATGTTACCAAGGCTATAAGGTGCTTTTTTGCATTGGGTCATATGCTTAAGGAAGCTAACATGACTCTTATTGCCTTGATCCCTAATGTTCCTAATCCTTCCTACGTGACGGAATATAGGCCTATCTCGTGTTGTAATACCATTTACAAGTGCATATCTAAGATTATTGCCAATAGGATTAAAGATCATCTGCATGAAGTTATATCTCCTTCCCAATCAACTTTTGTCAAAGCTAGGTGTATTACGGACAACATCTTTTTGTCCCAAGATCTCTTACGTGACTACCATAAGCAGAATAGGGGGTCCAAGGTGTGCTCTTAAGGTTGATATCATGAAGGCCTATGACAATGTCAGCTAGGTCTTTATGTTAGCCACTTTAAGATGCATGGGTTTCCCTGAAAGAATGATTAGTTGGATTAAGGAGTGTATGAAGTCTCCTAGCTACTCGGTTAGCATTAATGGGGAGCTGAATGGTTTCTTCCGTGGCAAAAAGGGCCTTAGTCAAGGTGATCCCCTTTCTCCTTATCTTTTTGTTATGGCCATGGAAGTTATGTCTGGTTTGTTTACTAAATATACGGAGGAGATGCCCTTCCAACATCATTGGAGGTGTGGCAAGGACAAAATTGTCCATTTGTGTTTTGCAGATGACCTGGTGGTCTTCTCTCGGGCTGATGTCCAGTCGGTTGGTGTTGTTCGAAAAGTCCTGGACTCCTTTAAGAGTATGTCGGGTCTGACCCCTAGTTTGCCTAAAAGTGGCATCTACTTCTTCGGGGTTACTAATAGTTTGAAACGTGATATCCTGGACACAATCGGTTTTAGAGAGGGTTCCCTTCTGATTCGCTATCTTGGTGTCCCTTTGATTAGCACTAAGCTCTCTTACAAAGAGTGTTGCCCACTCATTAATAAGATTGCTAAGCATATTCAAGTTTAGACTAGTAAGTACCTCTCTTATGCGGGTTGACTACAACTGCTTGGTTCTATCATTTTCTCTATGCATGTTTACTGGGCATCCTTGTTTATCCTCCCTAAGAAAGTCTTCCGGGATGTTGAGAGCCTGATGCGGGCGTTTCTGTGGAGTGGTCCTAAGATGAAGTCTTCCGGTGCCATGGTTGCCTGGGAAGAGATTTGTGTCCCTAAGAGGGAAGGTGGCATGGGGATTAAATCTCTTATGACTTAGAATAAGGCTGCGATTGCCAAGCACATCTGGTTCCTTCTCACATGGGGCTCTATCTGCCTGTGGTGCGTGTGGATTAAGTCTAATATCCTTAGAAGAGAATCCTTTTGGTCAGCTAAAATTCCCCAATCGGCCTCGTGGTGTTGGCGAAAGTTACATTAATTGCGCCCTCTCATCAAGGGCTTTGTGAGGTATGAGTTTGAGAATGGGGAAGACACTTTCTCGTGGCTGGACCCCTGGCACCCGTGGCGCCTTATTGTTGAAGGGAGGGGCTCTAGAATTATTTATGACTTGGGTTTGGACCAGTTGGCTAGAGTGCAAACTACTATTGACGGGAGTTCATGGAAATGGAAATGGCCATCGGCTGTCTCTATGGATTTGATTGATATGGCCTATCAGGTTGAGTTTGTCCCTGATGCGGCCAAGAAGGATAGTATTTGTTGGCTTCTTTCTGGTAGTAAATTTACCATTGGGGCTTTGTGGGAGGAGATCCGTGTTCATAATCCTAAACCTATATGGTATAACTTGGTGTGGTTTAAGCATCATATTCCTAGGGTTAGTTTTATTAATTGGCTTGCTGTTAGGGTCGCCTTAATACTAGTGATATGCTTAGAATATTTGGTTTGAACTGCGAGTTTCAGTGCAGCCTATGCTCGGGTAGCCTAGAAACTCACGATCACCTCTTCTTTAATTGTCCTCTCTCTTGTAAAGTGTGGGAGGGTATCTTGCGAAGTGTGGTTTAGATTGGTCTGAGTCCTCTTGGGATGGTTGGTGGAACAGGTTTAGTGTCAGTGGTCAGTCCCTGACTATTATGATTAAGAAGATGGCGTTGCCTACGTCGGTGTACTGTATCTGGAGAGATCGTAACTCGCATAAGTTTTGTGATTCCAAGCATGATCATAAGTTTGTGTTTAAGGAGATTTGTGACCTTATTAGAGATCAATGCTCTTTAAGTCGTAAATTCCCTATATCGATTCCCAATTTGGCTATCCAAAGAGAATGGGGCCTTTTGAATTCCATTTTTTATTCTTATGACTAACTCCTCCCTTTTTTGTTACAGTGCTAAATTGCTTGAAGTGCGAGAGGCGCTAATCCATTGGTGCCCTGTGGTAGTATAGTAATTTTTTTTGTCTTCTTATTGGTTGCTCTTGTGCAGATCTTTGTGGAGGTTCTAGGAGCTGTGAGCCTTGGGTTCTATTTTTTTAGAGTGATGAGTGATACACATTAAACACTATATTTGAGGGAGTGTTGAGAGGTTTATCTAACTTTTTAACTGTTCTGTCCTTGTGCAGTGTGTTAACAAGTGGAGCTTTAGTGAGATTTACTTCCTTTGTCCTTTAGGAGCTTGAGCTATACACTTGTTTTGTTTTTGTGAGATTAGCCCTCTATTCATTGGAGTGCTGAGCTTTTCTCTTAGATTGCTAGGTGTATCCTCCTCTCTGGGTGCGTGTGTTCTATATTATTCTTTTATTGGTTTATCTTGGTTGCCGTGTTTAGGTCCCGATGGCAGCCAGCTCCTAAAAGGAAGAAGCCTCGGTTGGGAGCTTAATGCACCTCAAGTTCCTCGGAGGAAGCAGCCTTGATGAGCCTCGATTTTGAGCTCCTTCACAGGTTTCTTTACTTTGTTCTAGGCTTTATGATTCCTAGCTATGAGGGCTGTTCATAGCTCTTTTATGCGTGCTCTCTATGCTTTCCTATAAAGATAGGTTTATGCTTTATACCTGGGTTAGTTTAGTTCATATTTTGTGCCTTGGTAGCCATTGTGCGGTTGTTGCTTATTGTCCCTGTTGGACTTTCTTCAGCTGTGCATTATGGTTTTCTTTCGATTTGTTTTTAGGTACTTCATGTTTTAGCCTTCCCCTTATGGCTTTGTAAGGGATTGCATGTGTGTGTGGGTGTGTTTGTTGTTCAATTTTGGCTATAAAGGGTTGCTAAATGTACAGGGTTGCCGCTTGTTGATGCACAGGTTCGGTTTTCTTAAAGGATCAGTCTCTGTTAGTTGCGGCTGTAGAGAAATTTTTCTCTTTATTTTGATATTTTGTATTAAGCAGGTCTATTCTCCATTAGGTTGGGGCTGTGACCCTTCCCCCGGTGTTTTTTAATTCAGCTGTAGTGCCTTTAATTGGGTTCTATTACTGCGGTGTTGACGACGATTGTATAGTGTTTGGGCAGTTAGTTTTGTTTAGTGCCTTCATTGGTTAATTGTATAGGCTTTTCATGTTGGTTCTTAGGGGGTTGGTTTTTGTCTAGCTTGTGTAAGTTGGTCTAATTTCCTCTCCCATCATCTAAATTATGAGACAGAAATTGTGGCCTCTCTTTATTGGCTTTTGGTCGATTTTATTGTCCGGTTATGGCTAATTCAAAAGCCTTTTATGTTTTTTGATTGGTTTGTTTTTTGGTGGTGTTTGTAAAGCCTGGGGTTGTGCCCCTTGTAAGCATATAATTTTTTTTCTTTTCTTTTATGCCACAGCTAATTTCCCAAAAAAAAGAAGCATATCTAGAAAGCAAGACCTGAATGACTGAACTTAGAAATACAAAAAAACATCTTCTCCTAAACACCGATAAGAGTTCAACAAACCTTGATGATTAAGAAAAAGTAACAACGAATGCATCTTCCAAAAAACTAGATTTGGAAAGAACATCTGCACTGTAACAACAGCTTTGGCCAACCCAATAACATGCTCAGTCAGTACCCATGGCCAGAACCCAAAATAGTCCATCCAAGGAGGAGTCCATGAAATGGACCCAGCTAGAGCACAGCACCAGCTCGTCAACAGATTCATAATAACACATGTTACCAACAACGGAACCACTAGGAACGTCATATCCCCATAAGGGCCTTAGGGAGAGCTTTTTTTTTTTAGGGTAATTAACTGTGACATAAAAGAAAAAAGAAAATTACATATTTACAAGAGGCACGACCCCAGGCCTTACAAACCCAAAACACAAGGAAAACATAAAACCAAAACCCAAAGCAGCAACAAAAACCCGGCTTTAGGCTAAGCCATAACCAAAATAAATAAAAGACAAAGAGCGATGCCCCGGCCATAACTTAACACCAAAATGGGCAGGGAATCAGCACCACCAAACATAAACAAAAACAAACAAAAAAATGAAAAAAAAAACTACAATAGGATCATGGACCAATAGAAACCACCCATGCAAATGAGGAAAAAAACCACCGCCTGTTTTAAGGGGGAAATCAAAAGCCACACCTGGGCCAAACATACCAAAAGAACAGAAAATCCACTTCAACTGCAACTAAAATGGATGAGCCATCAAAGACCTTATTGCTGAAATTAAACAACAAAACGAAAGGAGAAAAAAGCCACCAATCTATGAAGCGCAGCAGCAAAATTGCTCCAGAACCGAAACCATTACAGGAGAAAAGCAGCACTAACCGAACCTGGGAGTTTAAAAAACTGACACAAGCTGATCCGAAACAACATAAACAACCCCACCACCCAAAACGGACACAAACACACGCACACATCCCTTACACAAGCCGTAAGGGGAAGGTTATAAACACAAGCCGTAAGGGGAAGGCCATAAACACAAGCACAAAGAAACTAAAAACAGATAAAAAAGAAACAAACAAAATTAGGATCACCCCACATGGCTGCTATGATCTTTGATGGTGTTACCTCAGGACTATTGGTTTAGGGACCATCTTTGGTATAGACTTATTTCATCACTTTAGCAGGGGTGATCTTGACTTTATCATTTCCTCCCTTTGAGTTGGGGAGTGTGACTATATCTGAAAGACTAAGTTCACCTTGGTTGGGTTTTGGGGTTTGCCCTTCTCCGTAGGTAGTTCTTTTTGAAGAGTCTTTTAGGTTTGGATGTCCAGTTCTACCTGTTGGATCTCTTATTTTCTCTTGTTCTTATCTAAATTTGGAGCCTATTACCCTTTGTGAGAACGAATCTTCAGCAGGAATTAGGAGTTTTTTAGCTTTTGGCAGGTTTTTCTTGTTCTATCCTTTGTTTGTATAATTGTGCTTTCCAATCCGTGCGGGATGTGCATGGTTTTTTGCTTTATTAGGATGTTTCCCCCGCTGATGAGCGGGGGTTGGGTGTGTGCTTGTAGTTGCTTTTGTTAGATCTTGGTTGTTAGGAGGTTTCCTCCTACATGTTAAGTGAGTTGCGTAAGTTGTTAGTTTCCTTTGTTATGTTGGTAAGTGATGTATCTACCTGGAGTATGCCCCTTGGATTCATGCACAATTTTCTTTTCTTTTATGTTACAATTAATTACCCAAAAAAGAAAAATTATATACACACGCACCCTGATGAAACAGGCACCTAACTACACATTAGAAACTCGGCTCTCCAAAGGAGGAGACAACTAATCTTACAAAAAAATCCATAACAGTGTATAACTCAAAACTTCAATAAAAGAGAAAACAAATCTCACAAAAGCTCCACTGGAAATGAAGCTGCACAAAGAAACAAACAGCAGTTCAAAGAGATTAATAAAAAAACTCCCCACTCTAGCTCAGGAATATAGGAATGGTGTATCACTCAACACTCAGAAGAACCGAAAGAAACCCAAAACTCACAGCTCCTTGGAAACTACACTTTAGTCTGCACAAGATCAAACTATAAGTGATAACAAAATGTAACCATACTGCCACTGGGATTCCATAGAGGTAGGATACCCATAAAGTTCTTGTCGGCCAGTCATTGTTCCAAGAGAGAAAGGAATTAGTCATAAGAATAAAAAATTTAATTTAAGAGACTCTATTCCGCTTGAATAGCCAAATTAGGGGTGGATCTAGGAATATTACGTCTAGTAGAACATCTCCCCCGAATATGGTCACAGATCTCCTTGAAAACAAAACTCCAGTCATGCTTCAAATCACGAAACTTACGAGAATTATGCTCTTTCCAGATGCAGTAAACAGACACAGACAAAGCTAACTTCCTAATCATCGAAAGCAGAGTCTGACCCCCCCTCACACTAGTGGCAAACCTGGTCCACCAATCATACCAGGAGGACTCTGACCAATCCAACCCACCTTTCCCAAGAATCCCCGACCAAACTTGGCGGGAGAAAGGACAATTAAAAATGAGGTGATCATGAGTTTCTAAGCTACCAGAGCAAAGGCTACAATGGAAGTTATAGGACAGGCCGAACATCCTAATCCAATCACCAGTATTAAGACAACCCCTCACCGCAACGCAAAGAATAAAACTAACCCTAGGTATATGATTCTTGAACTAAACCAAATTGCACCAAGTAGGGCGAGTCTTATGAACACAGATCTCCCCCCACAAGATCCCAATGGTATATTTCCCATTATTGAGAAGTCACCGAATACTATCATTCTTACTCGCATCGGGGGCAAAACTTACCTCCCTAGCCAGCTCCATCAAATCAATCGAGACAGCCGACAGCCATTTCCAATTGTTACCATCAACAATGACATTCACTCTAGCCAGCCAGTTTAACCCAGAATCATAAACAATTCTTGTGCCCCTTTCTTCAACAATGGGACCCCAAGGGTGCCAAGGGTCTAACCACAAGAAAGTATCGTCCCCATTACCAATCTCATATTTCACATAATGCTTGATAAGAGGCCTAAGCTGAAGCAGCTTCCTCTAGAGAGAGAGAAGCTCTCCCCTCCCCCCCGATATATATGGCTTGTATCATTGAACAATAATATGTAGCCTCGATTTTGTGATTTTCTCAAAAATAAAAATGAAAAAGCACCCCCCTGTTTGCATTAAAATTCTAATCCTAGTGTCCCTACATTTTGTCCAATATCTCCTTTGCACAGGTACCTAACTAGTTTTTAGTTCGATGTCCAGGTTTATCCTTTCAATTTTTATCCAGTTCATTCACAGATCTCAACATTGCATGCTCAACTAAGGCAATTATCATGTACATTTTCCTTTTCTTTATGTCACAATTAATTACCCAAAAAACAATTATCATAGACATCACATTTCAAAATAATAAGTCACAGGGAATCCTAAACATGCATCTATGTTTAAGACAATAAAGATAAAGCGAAGGGGAGCCCTATTAAGGGGAGAGCTTCTATCTCTAGAGAAAGCTCTCCCCGAGGATTTCCCATGACAATTTGATGCAGCAAATGCGTCAAATAGTGGACTCACTTTGAGAGTGGCATCCATGGTGGATCTCCCTGAGAGTGCTGGTGGTGGCTTGCATCAGGTTATTCTGAATTTGGTGGTGGCTTGCATCAAGTTAAAGCAAATCTGAGTAAGTTTTCTTGGTTTGTTTTTTATATGCTATAGTCGGGATGTGGCCGAGGTTCATGACTCTGTTATGTATAGGGTTTTATCTTCTATCGTTGGGTTGCATCAGTTAAGGTTCTTGTAAGGGTGTTTTGATTTTGCTAGCTGATGCAAAGCTAAGACTTTCGGATTTATCGATGGAACTAGTTTTGGGATAGTTTTTTGATTTGCTATGGTTGAGAGTGTTTCTTGGGTCCATCTCGTAATGTATTTGAACCTCCGAACTGGGTTCGTTCCCAAGTTCTTTTGAATCAATCTCGTGGCCAGGTTCAATTAAGCTAGCTCAAAGGTTATGTTATGATCTTTGATCATGTTCTTCGAGTATTTTCTGATAGTGTTGTTTCGATCACTGGTGAAGACGATGGCCATGCGTGGTGCTGTGTGTCTTAGAATGGTCGACGTTGAAGGTAGAAGATGAAGTTGGGGAGTCACACCCCTGGTTATTTTGGGGTTGCGCGTGGGCATGCTTCTGATATGATTTGGGGAACAATGGCATTGCAGTGGGAAGTGGGTTCAGTAGTCTATGTTGCTGGTTTTGAAAACCAGTCTACTTTTTTATAAACCATGGGTGGTGTATGTACTTCTTGCTTGGGGAAGCTTGTCTTGTGTGGAGTCTTCTGTGGGTCCCGCGGCTACAGCTATATATTCAATGGTGGGCCCAGTGCGGTACTAATTGAATTTGCTGAGGCCATCAAAACCCCTGGTTTGGGTAAAAACCGTGGGCTGACATGCACTCCTGGAACGCAGCTCAAAGCTGCTAATAGTGTCCATTAGCAGAAAATCGTGGGCGGGTTTTCTCACTAAGTGTGGGTCTTGCTTAATTGGGTGGGCCCGCTTTGAAATAATGGGTTGTAGCATGTGTTATGGTGCGTTTGGGTATGGCGCTTGTCAGAAACAATCTTGGATGTAGTGCAAAGTGTGCCTGTTGATTTTTTTTTTTGGATAATTAACTGTGGCATAGAAAAAAGAAAAAAAAATACAAGTTTACAAGGGACAAACCCCAAAGCCTTACAAACCCAATAAAACAAAGCCAAACAAGAGGACAAAGCTCAAAACAACACCAAAAAACCGGTTTTAGGATGAGCGAAAACCTAAACAAAAAACAAACCTGGCAGACGATTACAACTAGAACAAAGGCCCCAAGCCTAAAGGATGAACATAAACTAAAATTGAAAAAACCACCATGGTTGCCAACCCCATAACTTCCTAAAAGTAATGGAAACGGAATCTGGGCTAACAATGTGAACAAAAGCCTGTGCAAGAGACGGCTGGAATAAATGATAATGGCCCTAGCAAAAGCCTGCCACACACAAAGTCGCAGCAGCAAAGAGCTAAACCAGCCCACCAAATAGAATCCAACAGAAGCAAAATCAACCAAAATAAATTTCACAAGCCCACAATTGAAGGCTAACCGAAGCATCAAAAGGCAACCATATAGAATGCAACAAATTGCCACCAAGACAAGTCAAAACCACAATACCCAAATGAGAACACACCACCCGCTAGGCAAGAAGAAACGCAAGTTACGAAGCAAACAGCTGCTACACAACCGAGCCTGGAAAACCAACGATCCCACCTCAAAAACCGAACCTAAATGGCCAATTACAAACAAAACCCAACAACACACACACCCACACATGCACACAATCCCTTACACAAGTCGTAAGGGGAAGGCATAAAAACAATGATTCCACAGGAAAAACACCAAACCGAATGAAAGACTAAAACACAGCTGAAAAGGAAACCAATAGGGACAACAAACAACAGCCCCAAAAGTGCAACCAAAGTATAAAACAAAAGAAACAAACTAACCCAAACAAAGGCATAAAACTACCCTCACAGGATATAGAGCAATACAAGTATAAAGGAGCAATGAACACCCCTCATTGCGGGGGGTCAAAAACCTTGATCCAAAGATAAAACCTGAAGCAAAACAAAAACCTAGAGCTCAGCAAACCTGAGGAACATTATGCTCTCAACCGAGGCTTCTTCCTTCTAGGGGCTGGCAACCAACAGGACCTGAACACATCAACCAGAATAAACCAATGAAAGAATAATATAGAACACACGCACCCAAAGAGGGATATACACCTAGTAGTCTTAGAGAAAAACTCAGCACTCCAATAAAAAGAGGACTAATCTCACAAAAAGAAATCTAGACAAGTGTATAGCTCAATCTCCAAAAGAAGAAAGTAGCAAATTGCACTAAAGCTCCTCTTGAAATAACAAATGCCTAAACCTTCCATGCCAATCTGCACAACAACAAAAAACTTACAAGGTATAGATGTTAGAAACCTCACAAAGCACTCACTCAATATGATTGTATCACTCAGCACCCCAAGAAAAAGGAAGAAACAAAACTCAGCCATCCAAGCAAAGCTGCCAAGCTACAACAAATAAGAAGCAGTTAATAATAGTCATTAGCTGAAAAAATATCCATCACCAAGCTCCAAGCACCTTGGATCTCCATATTAGTCTTAGTAATAGGCGAGTAAGGGAGGCGCGCCTCTCTCTCACCATCTCAAAAATATCCTTCAGGACTCTCTCCCAGCCCTTTTTAGTGCCCTGAAACTTTCTAAGACTACGTTCCCACTAGATATAGTAAACCGAGATAGAGAATGCCAATCTCTTTACGCTAGCACTCAAGGTTTTACCCACCACCTTAGTTGCAAAAGCATCTTTCCATACAATCCAAGAATTCTCAGACCAACTAATCCCACTCTTAGCTAAAACCCTAGTCCATATAGACTGAACAAAAGGGCAAGCAAAGAAAAGATGATTATGGGTCTCAATAGCCCCAGAGCACAAACAACATCTAACATCACACTCGAGACCAAACATTCTAAGCTTATCCCCTGTACTAAGGTAACCTCTAATCGCAACCCAGAGAATAATGCTGATGCGAGGAATGTGGTGCTTGAACCACACCAATTTACACCAAGATGGTGCAGGCTTATGGATTGGAATCTCCTCCAAAAGGGACCCAATAGAGAATATATGACCATTAAGGGTCCACCTGATTCTATCACATCGGGTTGCATCAGGAAGAAAGCTTACCTCCCTCCGCATCTCCAAAAGATCCAGAGTCACACAGAGGACCATTTCCAGTGGTTTCCATCCACAATCTGCTTAACCTTAGCATCTAGACCCACACCGGAGTTATACACGATCCTCAACCCCTTAACCTCAACCAAAGACCCCCAAGGATGCCAAGGGTCAAACCACAAGGAAGTATCATCACCATTACCAATCTCATAAAGAAAAAAATGCTTGACCAATGGTCAAAGTTGGAGGATCTTCCTCTAGCACCAGGAGGCCAATTACGGAATCTTAGTTACCCAAAAGGATTTACCACGAAGAATATTAAATTTAATCCACATGTACCACAAGGATACATCATCCCTGTTAACAAGAACCAAATATGCTTGGCCACCGCAGCTTTATTCCACAGAACCAAAGATTTAATCCCAAGGCCACCCTCTTTACGAAGGACACACACCTCCTCCCAAGCAACTTTAGCATCAAAAGACTTCATATCAGGGCCACTCTACAAGAAAGCCCCTCGAAGTAAGATCTCAACCTCACAAAACACTTTCTTGAGGAGGATAAACAAAGAGGACCAGTAAACCTGCATAGAGAAAAAAATAGAGCCAATCAACTGGACTCTGCCTATGTAAAAGAGAAACTTACTAGTCCACACCCGGATCCTACCAGCAATCCTATCGATGAGAGGCTTACAATCCCGGTATGTAAGCTTGGTAGTAATAAGGGGAACTCCTAAGTACCTAACAGGAAGCGAGCCCTTGCAAAAACCAAGAACATCCAAAATCTCCAATTTCAAAACACTATTAACCCCAGAGAAATAAATATCAATTTTTTGGGGACTAAAAAAAATATTAGACTGCCTCTGGAAGTCATCCAAGACCTGCCGAATAACTTTAACAGAAGTAACCTTTGCCTTAGAGAAGACCATAAGATCATCAGCAAAGCAGATGTGAACAATCTTGTTCTTACCACACCTCCAATGGTAGTTAAAAGAAGCCTTCTGCGTGCGCTTCTCAAACAACCCAGCCAACACCTCCATAGCTATAACAAAAAGATAGGGGGATAAGGGATCCCCCTACCGAAGACCCTTCCTTCCCTGAAAAAAACCATTAAGCTCACCATTAATACTAACGGAGAAGCTAGGAGAAGTAATACACTCCTTGATCTAAGTAACCATTCTCTCCAGGAACCCCATGCACCTAAGAACCTCAATCATAAAGTCACAACGCACATTATCATAAGCTTTCATGATGTCAACTTTAAGAGCACATCTAGGACCATGACTTTGTTTATGATAATCCCTCAGGAGCTCCTGTGATAGAAAAATATTATCCGCAATCCTCCACCCCTTAACGAAGGCTGATTGAGCAGGAGAAATAATCTCAGCCAGGGAGTCTTTGATTCTATTGGCAATGATTTTGGGGATGCATTTGTAGATAGTGTTGCAACAGGAGATAGGCATATTCTCCTTAATAGATGAAGGGTTAGGGACTTTAGGGATCAAGGCTATAAGAGTAGTATTAATCTCCTGAAGGATTTTAGCCTGAATCAAAGAAACTTTTAATCGCCAGAGTGACATCCTGACCCACCACGTCCCAAGTGTCTTTGAAAAAACCAGCAGAGTAGCCATCTAGGCCAAGGGCTTTATTAGCTTTAAGGGACCACATGATAGCACGAATCTTTTTCTTGGAGACATCTCTCGTCATATTACCCACACTTTGGGGCGATAGCCGCTTAGTGATAAACCCCTCTAAATCCCTGATCCCAACCCAATCTACACTAGAGTCCGTACCAAGAAGATCCTGGTAATAGCCAACAATATGCTCAAAGATATGGTGTTTTAAGTGTAGACCACCCCATCCTCACCCGTTACAGAAGTAATACGAGACCTATTATGCTAAAAGTTAACAGATTTGAAGAAAAACTTGGAAAACTTGGAATTCTAATCCCCAAAGTTAAGCCATTGAATATTGGATTTTTGTTTGAGATAACTTTCTTCAGCCATAACAAGCTCGACAAAAGATTTAAAAGCCGCCCTCTCCATATCATACAAATTAGTATCACTAGGGGCCAAATCAAGCCAAAGTTGGAGGTCCTCAAGGATAGCCCTCTGATTGGCCACATGATTGGATATATCACTATATGAATCCTTCTTAAGATTTTTAAGATGGACTTTCAGCAACTTCAACTTTTAGCAAACCCTAAACATATCCGACCCATCAACGGAAGTGCACCACACCTCCTTAATCAAAGGGATGAACTTGGAGCTCTTAGCCCAAAAATTGAAGTACTTAAAAGGCTTCTTAGACTTGGCGTTGCCAAAATCAAGCATAATATCAATACGAGCATGGTCCGAAATACCAAGAGGCCCAAAGAAGGCACTAGATTGAACCATAGAGATGATCCAAGCCTCATTAACAAGGGCACGATCAATCTTGGACTTGATAAAACTATCGCTCTGCTGATTATTAGACCAAGTAAACTGGATCCCACTATATCTAAGGTCATCTAACTCAGCCTTATACAGACACTTACTGAAATCATCCATATGTGCATGCCATTTACCATAGCCCCCAATACGCTCATTAAGGTAACGTATGGCATTAAAATCTCCTAACACTAACCAGGGGGAGCCAGTGAGGCCAGAAGCAAGAAAAACAATCTTATGCCAAAGGCTAATCCTCTCCCCAAAAGTATTAAGACCATACACAAAGGTAACCAGAAAAGAAGCTTTATTTTCCAAAAAAGTGGCCTTCCTATGGATCCATTGGTCCCCAAAATCAGTAACTTGAAAGTTAACACAAACAGGATCCTAGCAAACCCAAATGTGACCCAAATCACCGAAATCATAATTATTTGCAAAATTCCATGAAGGGAAAATTTTATCAAAAATCAAGTTAGCCTTATCTTTTTTAATCCTAGTTTCATTTAAAGCAAGTAATATGACCTGAGATGACCTAACAAAAAACTTCAATTCATTTTCCTTAAAAGAACTATTCAGACCCTGAATATTCCAAGATGTAACAGACATTTAAATAAAAGGGGTTAAGTGAGTAACCTTTTCTTTTTCTTCTTGCCGTTATTCGCCTTCCTAGATCCCGAGCCCTTAGGAGAAGACATAACCTGCTCCTGACCACTATCCAGCTCGTCCAAGGGTGTTAGGGGCTCGGTTTCAGTACCCTGTCCCACAATAGGGACCGGTTCCATCTCTAGTGTCGATTTGCTACGGGTGAGAGGAGATCGACATACTGTGCTTGCACTCCCACTATCTTTGTTGGTCTGAGGAGTTCCTTCCAAAGGGTTATCCACTTGCTTTGCATGCTGAGTAGAAACAACATCAACTGATTGATTTGGGGAAGGAGGTATTGAAACCGCCATAGCCCCCTGTTCTTGCCTTGGTAGGGCCTCACACCGGATCAGGTTAGATGATGAAGGCATGCCCATTCCAGACTCTACAACTTGAGGAGTACCTTCCACAGCATCAACCTCATTTTCCTTGCTTACCCGAGTCCACTTCTTAAGGGCTTCAATAGGTTTATAAAACTTGCAACGCTTAATGTCATGCCCAAACGCCTTACAATGATCACAAATCGCTGGGAGGCCTTGATATTCCACACCAACGAGAACAGTTTCTCCCTTGCACCTAATAGAAATGGAATATAATAACGGCTTTGATGCATCAATTTCTACACAGACCCGGGCATACGAAATTCTTTGCTTGAAGTCTGTAGCTTTGTCCAAATATAGAGGAATCCCTAGAGCACTCGTGATGCGGCTTAAGCATTGGGAATTCCAGAATTCAAGAGGTAGATCATGTAGTTTAACCCAAACGGAAATTTTAGAAACCGTTTTCTTAGTAAACTTAAGACGTTTCTTCCAACATTGTAGGATAAGCAACTTGCCGGAGAAGTGCCAGGGGCCCCTTTCCATCACAGAGTTCATAGCATCAACACTTTTAAATTTAAAAAGAAAAAAACCTCTGTCATTGCCCAAGACATCCACCAGACCATCTTGATCCCAAAGGGTTCTGGCCGTGGCTCGCACAAGGCCAAAAGCTAGGGATGAGTAAAGAAAATAAACCACTAGGCAATCCTCCCAAGATTTATCATCAACAAAAGCACTATCAATGGTTATCTCATCGGGCTGAGACTGGTCAATCTCCACAAACTCCAAAGAAGCCCCAAAACTGCGATTAGTGAGAGGAGATGTCCCAGTCTGTGATTGAGGCAAAGTATCAAACACCCGAACTTGGCTGGGGTGTTTTTCCTCTGCTGCTGTGGGTTCTGAGGGCATGTTCCCCTCTCTGACAGTTGTTTTTTTTTTTTATTTCCTGCTTTGTTTGCCGTTTTTTATCCTGTGGTTTTTTGGTGGTTGGCTGCTTAATGTTTTATCTGGTGGTCTATTTGGGTTGTTGTTTTATGTTGGGCGGCCTTGTTGCCTCCCCCATTATTTCTCAATTAATGGGGCGGCAACAATGTCCTTCCCTTCTTATCCTTGATACGTTTGCGTTAGTTGTGGTTTAGCCGAAATCCTCATTGCTTTTGGTTTGTTTCTGGGAGTGTTGTAAGGCCTGGGATATGCCCCTTGTATTTGTGTTCTTTTTTCTTTCTTTTATGTTACATTTAATTATCCAAAAAAAAAAGATGTTTAGACTCTTCATCACAAACCCGGATGATCGGAGGAGAAGCTTTGATCTGACTAAGCCACTTTAGACGCAACATACGGGCCTTGAGTGCTTCATACATCTCAGTGGTGAAAGGTTTCAAACCCTTTTGGACACTATTGACTTTGGCCTCAATCATTTCATCCACATTTGAAAGAACAGTTTGCACTTTCTTAGCTTCAAGGAAATTCTCACTCAATTTCGGCGAAGACCGCAACCCTCACGGAGAAGACGGGGTAAAGCTGCGCTCAGGGGACCTCCCTTGCTCCATAACAAGTTCATTCATGGTGGTTACAAGAGAAGCTGTTCCTTGATTACCCACTAACCTAGGAGAAGAAGCCCTAGGAGAAGATGTCCTAGGTAGAATTGCCCCTGCTGGTTTTTTGCAATGCTAATTTGGTTATTTGGTGAACATGTGCTCTAGTTTTTTTAGTGGGGCGTGGGCCACATGCACGGTAGCTTGTTTATGATAGCTACCCATAGTTTAGTGGACTCGTAGGTATTTTTTATTGGGTCCTGCAGGGTCCGATATTTTGAATATTTGTGTTGGGACCTGCCTTCTCTTGGTGTGGATCTTTGGTGGTTCTTGAAGGAGGGATGTAGCTTTTGGTCTGCTTCGTTTGGATCCGATGGTAGAGTTTCTTTTAGAATGGCCTAGGGTTCTCTTTACTGGATTCTTTAGGGATATTCTGCCTATTGCTTTGCTGACTTGTTGGGGCCTCCCATGCTTCTGTTTAGCGACCCTGTGCGAAGGGGATGTTGGTTTTATGTTGGTAGGATTGGGTTTGGAGTTTCTAGAACTGACCTGTTTGTTGCTTCCTCTTGGCTGGCTAGGGGCCCATCTACCACGGCACTTTACTCTTAGACCTCTACTGGTTCCCCTTAAGTTGTCCTTTTTTTATTTAAAAAACTCATTTTGGTATGGACTTATTTCTTTACTTTAGTGGGGTGATCTAGACTCTATCCTTCCCTCCCTAGTTGAGGAGTGTGACTATCTCTGACAGACTGAGTTTACCCTGTTTGGGTTTTAGGATTTGCTCTTCACCTTAGTTAGTTCCTTGGTGTCCGAGGGTTGGAGCCTTTCGAGGAGCCAAGCTTTAACAGGTTTTAAGTATTTTTTGGGTTTGGATGAGTAGTTCTACTTGCTGGATCTCTTATTTTCTCTTGTTCATGTCTGAATTTTGGAGCCTATTACCCTTTACGGAAGCCAATCTACACTAGGGATTAGGAGTTTGTTAGTTTTTTGGCATGATTATTGATTTTATCATCTGTTTGTATGCTAGTGCTTTCCTATCCGTGCAGGTTGTGCGCAAACTTGTAGGTAGGTTCTTTTTTTCTATCCACGTGAGTTGTACATGGAATATGTTTTGTTGTTAGCTTTCTCTCGCTTAGAGCGGGGGTTTAGTTTTATTTGTTGAATATGTGTAGGACGTAGGTTCCTAGTGGTACTCATGTAATTTCCTGGGGTATGCCCCTTGTAATCATGTAATTTTTTTTCTTTTTCTTTTATGTTACAATTAATTACCCAAAAAAAATAAAGATAAAGCATGCTTCAACAACGAAAAGAAAGAAAAGAGGACTTATCGTAGAACGCTGATGTGAGATATGCTGAGCCGGCTCTCGGAGAAGGATGTCAGCAGCAACAGCATCAACTCGAGGGTCGTACTGTCTCATCCCGCCTGGACCTAAACGGTGGGGCGCAGAAGCATAAGTCATCGAGTCGAAAGGGGCAGGAATGCCCTCGTCGGCATGTGAATCAAGGAAGCCCTCAACCTCTGCCTCGGAAGCAGCCTGCTCTGCCGTCGCTTGTGCCTCAACAGTAGCGTCAACAGCTGCCTATGCCTCAATAGCTACTCATGCCTCATCCTCCATAGCCTAACGAGAAGCCCTCTCCACCTTGAGTGCTTGAGGATCCATCGCCCCCAACGCAGTAGAGGGCTAAGTAGTGGTGACCCCACTAGCAGGCATGCTAGGGTCTGAACTCCCAAGAGCACCCATGGAGGAGCTCTCGCTAGCAAATGAGCCACATCGAGCCCTAAAGATATCGTCACCATGTCCGTATCCCACCATGATCAAAAGGCTCGAAAGTCGCAAGAAAATAAGAAGGAAGTTGAGAGTGTTCGAGAGAGAGTGAGGGAGCTAGAGAGAGAAGTAAGGGGTTGCGAATGAGGCCTTAATCGCGCACCTGGGGAGCCATATGCGTGTCTGGTTGTGGCGACCGCTAGGCTATGCAAGCGCCACATGGCAACCGCCATCTTGTCAAAGGTCACGTCACCTGTCTCGAGCTTTGTACCAAGCGACCACCAACTTTGAAGTTAGCAGGTACATGTCAGTTTGCCATGATTATGTTTTGGGATTTTGGGGGTTGTTTGGGGTTTATTTTATGTGTTGTTTGAAAATAATTTAATAAAAACAAGCCTTCTCTTGTTTTTTTATTTTGTGTGTTGTTTGAAAATAATTTTTAAAACCTTATATAATTCTAAACCTTGTTTTTTTATTTCGTTTCTTGTGTTGTTTTCCTTAAAATAATTTTAAACTTTGTTTTGGTTGTGTTTTAGGTGTGGTGTTTTTCCCGATAAATTTAATTTTAAGCCTTGACTCGGCTTTTAATTATTTTTATTCAGTGTTTTGTCTCGAGTTTGATGGTCTTGACTCAACCTATTAATTCGTGGTTATCCTTCCGATGAAAATAGTTTTAAGTCTTGGCTCGGCTTTTAATTATTTTTATTAAGACTACTTGGACGTTAGAAATGGTGGTTTTTTACACAGGGGAGAGCTTCTCTCTCTAGAGAAAGCTCTCTCTAAGGCGTCAATGGTGGGTTTTTTTTTTGGGTAATTAAATGGTGGGTTTCCTTTCTAGGTGCCTTTGGATCACTATCCCATTGTAATGGTGGGGTGAATGTTTGGCTCTGGATAGCGATGGTGGTGATTTTGCATCCGATTTTAGCAAATCCAACTGGGTTTTGGGTCTTGCCACTGACGAAGCTGCGCACTGGTCTTAGCGTGAGACCAGCAATGTCGGAGTTAGGGTTCCGGTCTATCCATGTTCATTTTCGATCATCATCACATTTACTGGTGAGTGGACATGTTTCTTATTCCAGCTCGTATCTGTTGGATGTTTTTTGGATAATCAGTTTTGGTGGTTTTATTATGGTTTATGGTTTCTCCTTGCGATCTTGGGTTTTGAGGTTATTGTTTGGGATTATGGAGTATAAGCTAGAGGTCGTTTCGGCTTATGTCCCAGCTCTCTAGTTTTTCAGCGCTATGTTTTATACAGTTCATTAGCCATTCGGGTTTCACTTGTTCTATCGGGCTGGTTTAAACAGGCTATTGCTTTCCTACTTGATCTTTTCTCCGCTTGGGACCTTCTTTCATGGAAGAAATGGGTTTAAAGCTAGATCTTGGTGCGTACAATTTTTTGATTAGAGATTTCAAGGTTTGCCCTGTGCCTGTAATGGGTGGGCACTAGAATGAGGAAGTAGAGAGAGGCATGCGTGCGTTAATGTGCGTGGGCCTTGGTTTTCGCTGAAGGGCTACAGGTCTCTGCCCAAATTAAACCTCGGGCGTTTCCAAAGGTTGAAGATGAAGTGGTTTTCACGCGCTGTGAGCGCGCTTGACACCTACATTCCTACGAGTTGGTGCAGGTTACATGCAGACATTGGTCTGCCCAACGTTCCGCCGAAAGTAGTTTGTCCTGAAACGGCACCCATGACTAGTTTTTTAACAAACCATGGGCTGGTTTGATTGCATACACAGGGGTTTCAGGTTAGGACCCACGGTTTTGGTGGGGTTACACGTCTTTTGGGGTTGGGATCAGATGATATGGGAGTTTTCATATCTACTGGATTTTTTAGCCCCAAGTGAGTGGCATATGGGACCCACGTCTTAGAGTTTGATGTACTATTGGTTTAATTCTAATGGAATGTGGGTCCTAATGGTGTTAATTGGCCATAGTGTTTTAGAATGGCTTTGAAAAACATGTGGGCTGATTTTTTTTGCAGGTATACAATTGGGTGGATCCTTTGTGTGGGCCCACCGATTTGTGGTGGGCACTCATGGGGTTTTATTTAATTTGCGTCCAGGATACCGCTGAGTTTGCCTCAGGTTTACGGCTTCATGTTGTTAATACGGGCTTCATATTGTTTACATATGGGTCCTGCGGGGTCCGAAATATTGTATACTTGTGTTGGGACCAGCCTACTTTTGGAGTGGATCTTTGGTGGTTCTTGGAGTAGGGATGTAACTGTTGGTCTGTTTCTTTTAGATCCGATGGTAGAATTTCCTTTGGGATGACCAAGGGCTTCTCTTTACTGGATTCTACGGGGATCTTCTGCCAATTGCTTTGCTGACTAGTTGGGGCCTCCGACCGCTTCTGTTTAGCGTCCCTGTGTGCAGGGTATGTTAGTCTTTGCATTGGCAAGACTTGAGTCGGAGTTTCTAGAGCTGATCTGTTTATTACTTCCTATTGGCTGGCTAGGGGCCCATCTGCCTCTAGCACTTTACTCTTAGACCTCTACTGGTTCTCCTTAGGTTGTCTAGCATTTAAGAATCTAACTTTGGTATGGACTTATTTCTTCACTTCAGCGCGGTTATCTTGACTCTATCCTTTCCTCCCTAGTTGAGGAGTGTGATTATCACTGAGAGACTGAGTTTACCTTGCTTGGCTTTTGGGATTTGCTCTTCATCTTAGTCAGATCCTTGGTGTTCGATAGTTGAAGCCTTTCGAGGAGCCAAGCCTCAACAAGTTTTAAGTTCTTTTTGGGTTTGGATGACTAGTTCTACTTGCTGGATCTCTTATTTTCTCTTGTTCCTGTCTAAATTTTGGAGCCTATTACCCTTTGCGGGAGCAAATCTTCAGTAGGGCTTAGGAATTTTTTAGTTTCTGACATGATTATTAGTTCTATCCTCTGTTTGTATTCTAGTGTTTTCATATCCATGCAGATTGTGCGTGGACTTGTACGTAGGTTTTTTTTTTTCCTATCCACGCGGGTTGTGCGTGGAATATGCTTTGTCGTTAGCTTTCCCCCGCTTGGAGCAGGGGTTTAGTTTTATTTGTTGAATATGTGTAGGACATAGGCTCCTAGTGTTTCTCATGTAATTTTCTGGGGTATGCCCTTTGTAATCATATAATTTTTTTTTCTTTTATGTTACAATTAATTCCCAAAAAAAATTATTTTTATCCCATGTTTTGTCCTAATTTTGTAGGTCTTGACTCACCTATTAATTCGTGGTTATCCTTATGATGAAAATAGTTTTAAGCCTTGACTCGGCTTTTAATTATTTTTATCTAGTGTTTAGTCTCGAGTTTTTAGGTCTTGACTCGACCTATTAATTCATGATTTTTTTCTCGATGAAAATAGTTTTAAGTCTTAACTCGGCTTTTAATTATTTTTATTCCGTGTTTCGCCCTAAATTTTTACGTCTTGACTCGACCTATTAATTTGTGATTTTCTCTGATAAATTTAATTTTAAAGTATTGACTCGGCTTTTTAGTTATCTTTATCTTGTTTTCGTCTTGAATTTTTCGGTCGTGACTCGGCCTAGTTAATTCGTTGTTGCTTTCTCGGTTAAGATAATTTCTAGGAACTTGACTCGATCCTTTTAATTATTTTATCCCCATCTAAGTTTTTAGATCTTGACTCGATATTTGAATTGTTTGATTGATTGTGCCCCTTTTAGATTTTGACTCGATCTTTAGGGCATTGTTTGATTATACAGTATTTTTATCATCATGTTAGTATTTTTTTTTCTTGGTAATTAATTGCAATATAAAAAAAAATTACATGTTTACAAGGGGCATACCCCAGGTAATTACAACATCTACCATTTAGGAGGAGGCCTCCTAATCAACCAAACAACCTAAGAAAAAACAAAAAACCTAAGAACACTATTACAAAACACCTATAACCCCTGCTTAACAACAGGGAAACTCCTAATAAAACAAATTCCATGCACAATCCGTATGGATAGGACAACAACACCAAATTACAAATAAAGGACCAAAACTCATCAACAAACCTGACTACTGAAACTCCTAATCCATGCTGAAGATTAGCTCCTCGAAGGGTAATAGGCTCCGAAATTTAGACAAGAACAAGAGGACAAGACATCCGGCAAGAGACAAAGTAGGTGGTCCAACCAAAAGTATGCATCAGTATCCATGGCCAGATAAATGACCGGCGTTCAAAACTCCTCAGAAGTCAAAACCGATCCCCAACATTGCACATGAAGCACTAAAACCCCACAAGCTAAAGAAGCCAAAGAAACTAGTTCTCTACACAAGAGAACCTTCGCTCGGAAAATCGTCGAGCCCCTCTTTGTGTCCCAGCACGTGAGAGATTGAACACTTCCCAAACAATATAAAGATCTAAGAAGGACAAATGAGGATCAAAACAAAGCCTAGTGACAACCACCAAGCTATAACCTTCTTTGCAATTTATCACTCTTGGCCCACCATTGGTGCTGGATAATCGGCCCACCAAGAATCTATGATTTAACAACAAAATCACTTAAGCCTTAAGAAAAAATCGAGCCCACCAAACAGTCCCTTAGCCCTTCAATTCGGCATTACAGGCAGCAGACCCTACCACGCATTAACAATCAGTCACAGTGGATGGAAGCCACGTGACCAAGCAATATCCAGCAAATCACTTCATCGAGGCAACCCAATGCTAACATCGCAAGGCCGCATGCATCTTGAGATGGAGACCTTGGATACCACAGCAATTTGCTTCCATGAACTGAATTCATTCTACCTCCTGCAAACAAGATGTCAGCTATACACCACTTAAAAAACATAACCCAAAGATGTGTAAAGGCCAAACCAGTAGACAAAATTAGCAAGACCCACCAAATAAAGATATGAAGCCTCACCACAAAATAGGTCCCACGCATTTAACTCAAACTGCCCATTGTTTACCGGATGGTTTTGCAGGTCTGCCAAGTTACCTTAGGCAGCTTCCCAATCACAGCTACTGACACACATTTGCACTGCCCGAGGCAGTCTAAAACTGAGCCACTCTCAACAAAAGCACGTGAGGTGCCATTCATCTTCCCCACCGCAAATCTGAACAAAATAACCCAGATACTATTCTTTGCCAGTCTTAAATTTGTCACTTGTAATAAGCTTCTAAGTATATACCTGAAATTGTATCCGAACTTATTTTCTTCAACTTGCCATTGAGAAAGCTCAAAAATATATAAAAACTTGAATACCAAAAAAGTTTTCAGGACAACCTCCGCAAACGCTACCCGCGCCAGATTTCTCACATGCAAATAACTGAATAATAACCATGATAATACAAATGGAGTCAATCCCCCAGATCTAGCAAAAACGCCACATAGAGCAGGTTGCCAACCAAAACTATGTGGATTTGATTTGCCATGTCCATTTCTTAAACATAATATCACCTTCACCAAATTTTGAAAGCACAAAAGCTTCGAAATAAGATCTTTAAATACACACTTCAGTATAAACGTTGCTTTGAGATGAAGACCCCATCTATAGGTCTTCATACCTCATCAAACTGAGCTCCAAAGGGCCAAATCTAGATTTTGGCTAGACACCCACGATTTTAGGAAAACCAGTGGTAATACATGGACGTGAAACAGCAAAAACTATACAAATCACGACTAACCTCGATGGATGATCTTGAAAACGTAATAACAAAACTCAGAAGTGAGTTAATCCTTAGATCCCTTAACCATATTCACGTGATAGCAGACCTCCATAGCCAAAATATCACCATCGGAGCTTTGGGGAGAGCTCTCTAGAGAGAGAAGCTCTCCCCTTATTTTTCAGCAGGTTTCTTCAAAGACGCATTCTCATCATGTTAGTATTTATATCATGTTTTGCATTTTGTATCGATGCATGTGCTCTAGGAACTACGCTTTGGTCTAATTCCTAGCAAAGTGGTACATAGGTAGCTCAATGAAAATTTAAGTACAACCAACATCATATGCATGCTTGTGTATTTGTGGCCTAAAATTGACGGCTCAATCAAATGGAGGTTGTCTCTGGATCTTTGATATAACTCGCATCACGTATTGCTATGCAAGTTATATCAAAGAGGAGCAACTGTAGACACTCCAATTTGACCACGCTTAATCTTAGGTTAATCCGAGTGAATCCGATGATGAAAACAAGTAGAATAGTGCTTTTGAACAATCCTCGGAAGCTGATTCAAGCTCAATGATTCAAACCCAATGATCAAAACCTTCAAACCAGTGAACCTACGTTGTCCAAAGTTTGAACCGCCAACTTTGAACCATGGGACCGCCAACTCTATTGTGGAAACCGCCAGAAGAAACCCTTGGAAGCTTGACTTTTGTGGCGATTGCCAACTCCCAACATGGTGACCGCCAACTCAAAATGGCCTGGTGTGTCCCAAAACATGTTAGCACCTCATTGGTTGATGAATTCTATAAATACCATACCTCTAGTAAATTTTGAGAGGACAATTCTAATGTCGAAATTCTGACTGATCAAAAGGCGATGGAGTTTTGATAACGATACTATGTTGGAATACCAAGGAAGAACAATTACTGACGCTCATACTCCGCTGAGTTCTCGACTTACCCTTACATTTGGATTGGAGCATTGCCTGAGTATTGGATTATTGGTCACCACTTAAGGATTTACTTGCGATTCAGGTATTTTATTTAGATCCTGGCCTTTCTCTCTTCACTTTTTACTTTTTGGAGTGGTTGAGTTAATTTCAATTTCAATTTGAATGTTTCATCTATTCGTGTAGTTAATTTAGTTTATCATTGAATTTGTGAAATTGTAGGCATGTGATTAATGTGCATGATTTGTTTAATATAATTCGGTTAATTCTCACTAAAATCAAAGTAATCTTAGCTGTTATTTATTTATTGTTCACATTGCACAGTTGCATTTTGGTTATTTTTGAAAATTCATCAAAATAATGCCAATACATCTGGCAATTGCGATTTACAATGTCGTAGTTGTTACATTTGGTGCACTCACATTTATACGGTCGTAATCATTAATATTTCGCTCGTATGTTAACATTTTCTAGTTAAATAGCAACTATTACATTTCTATGTAATAGTAGTTACTTTTATAGTTTAATTCTCTTTTTTTTTGGGTAATTCGTTTAATTCTCTTTTAAAAAGTATCTTTTATTGTTTTGTTGGTAATTAACATATGATCTCCATTTGAGTGTAATTAGGTGAATTTTGAGCATGTTTTTGTTACTTTGTTTAAAATCATGATTAAGATAATTTAGGATATTTTAAGTTATTTGATTGTTCAACAATATTGTATGCAATTTTAATCAAAATCTAAGAAATTTTGAGACTATATTTCTTTTGATTTAATACCATGTCATGTTTATGTTAGTTTAGGTTATTTAATGATATTGTATGTAGGATTGCTCCATGTATCCTTTAATTAGAACTTGCATGCCGTAGGACTTAAAATTTTCTTTTATTACTTGCTTTTTTTGGCGTTCTATATATATATATTATGTATTTTTCTTATTTAATTTTGAATGTTCTCTCTTCGCCTCTATTTTCTATATTTGTAAGTATTTGAGAAATCTAATTAAGAACCAAACAAAATTAGTAGAGGCCAACCTCACGGTTGAGTGAATGGGGTGCCTAACACCTTCCTCAATTCGTACCTTAACTCTGGACCCTTGTTTTCTCTGGTTACCGTTTTAAAGATCAGTGGCTCATTTTGTTTTTCTTGATTTTTCATAAAAACCAAGTGGTAACTCCATTTTTCACAAAAAAGATTTTTAAAATTTGGTTTTCAATGTGTTAAAGTATTTTCTAAACATTTCTTGAATTTTTTTATTTTTGAAACAAAACCCTAAAATTCCGGTGCCACAAGGAGCATCACCTTCCATTATTTCTTTTGTATTGGCATCCACTCTGCATTTACCGATAGAGGTGTTAGATAGTGTCTTTAGTGTTAAGACACCTATCGATCGAAGCCTGATATTGAGACATGTGTATGTTATGGGAACTAGAGATCGTGGATCGTTGTCTCATTTTTCATTTCATCGTGGTCAATATAGTTACGTTTGATATCATCTTAGGAATGGGTTGGTTAACAACCTTGCATACGTTCATTGAGTGGCAATTCTTTTATTTGAAGGAAACTTTCTCTCGATGCGTCTGTGAATTTCCTAGTGCGTCTTCGAAGGAGTTAGTTGAGTTATCACCTCGAAGGGAAGTTGAACTTTTCTATCAACCTCATACCAGGAGCAGCATTTTTTTTTTAGGTAATTGGGAGCAGCATTTATTCCTATGTTATCATTGTTAGGGTTGTATACTAAAAATCATATTTTTAGTATTTAATTTTATTTTTTTTTAAAAATAATTTTTCATTTTATGAGAATCTTAATGAGTAATGTATACAATATCATTTCCTTAATGTTATGCATGAATGTCTTTTATTCTGTACAGTATTTAATCTGGTGTGTAAAGTATGGCATGTACACAGAATAACATGTGGTGGTGCAGCTCATGTGGCCTGAGCTGCCCTTTGCCCCACATACCCTCAAGGTTCAAACCTTGGGGTCTCCCCTTCTCCACTTAACTACACAAAAAAAATGTACACAGAAGACCAAATTTTAGGTTTTTGTAAAATATAAGTTTTATGTTCACAGTTTAGATGAAAATGGATATACCATCAGTACGACTGTAGTATAAAACTTTAGTAGGCCTGTCTTGGTTACGAAAAATAGATAATAGCGTCGTCTATTGTTCTGACTCTCTGTGCTAGTACACTTTGTGTGTATTGAACAGGACATTTAGGATAATTAATTTTATGCTGGTTATATAAATTAATTCACTCCCCAAGGTTATTATTAATAGTTCTTATGCTTTTAATTCTGAAATAATTATTAATTTGTGTATATTTAATATTCGATGTTTTGATTCATTAGAGGGTGCGATCTTATATGGGTCTATATTCCCAGTGAGTTGGATAATGATATTATTTATATGATAAATATTAATTATTGACAGAATTCACGTATCGAATTATCGGGATTAACGATATCCCCTTAAGGAAGTTTATATGATTTGGCTGAGCCAAACCCTGCAGGTGGATTTAATTATCCGGTGATCAAAAAAGTTAAGCGGAAGGGTTTAAGAAATTTAAAGATGCCGATTAAATTAAATTGTCAGTAATTAAATTTACGAAAAATTAGTTTTAGGTTCTTAAAGTAGCGTCGATTTTATTTTTCATCTACTATAAAAAAAAATTACCGCGCGAGATCCAGTTGGACGCTTGAACAGATAAATTTATTTGTGCAATTTTCAAAACATATAAATAAATTTATCTGTTTTATATAAATTTATCTATATAAAGAACACTGTGCCTTTTCAAAACACGTATAAAACACACAGATAAATTTATCTATCTTGCATAAATAAGCAGACAGATAAATGTA